>CM041779.1:289255709-289280116 GCA_023374045.1 Limonium bicolor
GGGTGTCATGGTACGTCCTCCATAGTTAGAGAGGAGTTCCCCTTTATGGCATTTTCTTTGTTTTCATAGTTCGTTGTGGTTCTCGTTCAGTTTTCCCTTTATGTAGTTTCTTTGTTTACATAGTTCGCTGTGTTTCATCTCAAAGTTCCATAACACGAAAGGGACTAAACTACTGTGTGCGCGCAAGTAGTATGCAACAACGATATAACAATCACATAGGCAAGATAGGCAAGCAATCCAATTTCATGCTTTAATCTTATGGTCATTTTCACACACAAGCCGTGTAACACGGCAACATACGAACCACACATGTCCATACCTTATAATAGTTGTCACAGATACTGGCACAAGGGTTCCCCGCTGCCCGTGGGACTCGTTCCTATAACGGTTGTTCGAGCGGGTTAGATCGTTCGATCATGCGTTATGGTTCGTAGTTCTATTCATAATGTTTAGCCTAATCTTAAGTGTTATAGTTGCCAACGTTGGACCTACTTTATCCTTTCGGCTTGGATTCATTTGTTTTAGCCAAGCAGTACCGTTCAAGGTAATTTGAACTTGCCCCGATTTACTTTTCCCGTACTCTCTCTTAGACTGTTTCTAATTACCTTTCGCCTCTTCCTTACTTAGTCACACTTTGAGTTATACTACTACTCGTTATCTTCCCCATTTAGTCAACACCTTAGTTTTTTTTCTTAGCTAGTCTAACACCAACCTATTTCGATACCTTAGGCACAATTTATGTTACCGTTTTAACACAAGTCCTACTAACAGATAAATATACATTCTCGCTAGTTACATAGGTAACTTGTCCTAGTTTAATTGACCAAGAATCCAATATTTTCCCATTACTCATTTTATTTCTATTTTTTCCAAATATACGTTGGACTGAAACTCATATTTAACTTTCTTGCCAGAATATCACAATCCTACGATCATATCAGTTCTTTTTCCTAGCTTCAGCCCTTAATAGATGCTTAGGTTGTAATCTAATTTAATCACTCTTCTTATGATTAACCCAAGGTTTCCTAGCTCATTGTCAACCGACCACTCTTTAGCTTTCCTCTTAACTTCTTATACTCACTCATAGTATTCTACCTCAGTTTAACAATTATTCACACGTGCCCCCAGTCATCCGAACATCAAGCAAATGGTGGGGATTTGATCCACTTAGCGCATTCAACCACAGCTCAAGAATCATCATGTTTTTTTTATAACTGAGGCAAAACTGAGGGAAAAGGGAAGATATTGTCTGTCTGAGTGCAGTGGGCTAATCCCATAGTGAACGGGGTTGCTCTGTTCGGCTTAGAGCTTGACAGAAGGAAGAAAGAAACAATGAATCGGTTCATTATTCATCTCTGGAAGCCAAGATGGAATGTCGACAGAAGTGGGCAGGAGATTAGCCCGTGTTTTTAGGGAATTACAGAGAGGAAGAATAGGGCATACAGATAGAGAGATTATATTTCTATGTATATCCCAGTATCCCCGTATATGCCTATATATATATATACTAGAGTATGCTACAGTTTACTCATATACCCCTGTTACTCTAATAAACTCACGTCTGATATGGCCAGAAGAACACGAACAAGTTCCGTCCATCCCAGTACAAGGTTGTTAACACATCTGAGGATTCAGTTTACAGAAACCAAGGTTGTAGGAAAACTGTAGCACCAGTTCTGAGTATCCTCACCTCTATCTTGCTCTTTATACATGGATCTGAATTTCCCACTCCTCCTCTAATGCATTAAGTTGATTACCATTTTTTTAAGTGTTTACAAACCTAACTAAGTGTACTAGCTAGGTTTTATGTTTATTAACAAGCCGATACCACACTCTTAACATCTCTGAAATTCAGTTATACAGAACCTACCAATTACAGAAAAATATGAAAAACAGAATCTGTGGCTTTCTTCTTGTGTCTTGCTTTCAGCTGGTTAAGTTGACTTCTAAACTACAATGTATATATATACCGGCTTAGTTCACTCTTTTGGCAATGTCTTATGGTCATTTTAAAGCCACCCCAACACTCTTGGCCAATCTCAAATTTCAGCTATACTGAAACTGAAAATAAAACAGCAGCCTAGAACTAGTATCTTTACTTCTATCTTTCTTTTCTGTTCCTCACTCTGATTTCCAGTTCCCCCAAGTGGTTTACTTCTTTTAGTTATGTGGTTTACCACAATTTGAATTCGAGAACCGACCCAAAACGATATAGACCCAGTTACCGCCACTGAAATAAAACAGAAGGCATAACCGATGCATCTGTTTTCTACTCTCTGAGTTTGTTTTCTGTTTTTGTTTCTCAGTCATTGATCTGGTGTCTCCTTCACTCTAAGACTCTTTTCTAAGCCATTCCTATACGTCCCTATCTAGACCATTGTTATACAGGTGACACCATAAGCTCTCAGCATTACTCCATCCAACTTTTTTCATCATTAATTTATCCAAGTGTTCAGCGCATAAAAGCTTAGGCATGTTTTCGGTTTTGAATTCCCAGCATTAAGACATATACTTCTCACCTTTGGTTTGATAGATTTCCACACTTAAAGGTCACCCATTCAATTCGATACTTATCCAGATTTTCCCTAGCCATTTAGTGCATTATTATCTCAGTTAAGCAACAGGTTTTCCCCCTAACACAGCAGCCTAAACTTCCTGGGCTATAGCACTTCAACTCAGCAGCAACACGCCAGATTTTTTCAGTTACTCTTGAGTACGTTTTTTTTTTATTATTACTAAAGCCTGGTGTTTGCACCACCATTTCACCAATGCATTATCCTCACAACACATATCCTTGTTCAGTTTATTATTATCCGATTTAGCAAGATGATTTCAAACAGAGTTTCTAGCTGCATTCGGTTAATCGTTACAGCCAGTTTCTTTTTTTTAAAGAAAAGGAATCACACATAAGGCATGAGTTTTAGGCACAACCTTGGGGTTTTCAGCTCGATTTCCTTGTTGATTTTTCCTTGGTTACCCTTGAACAATTCTCGGCCCTGGTTATGAAGGGACCCTGGGTTAGTTTCCGTACATATTTTCCCAAGTTAAATCAGGGGGAATCACTCAGGAACTCTCAGTTGAATTTTACCTGGAGTAAGGGATGGTTCTCTCTCAGTTTTCCCTTGAAGTTTGCTGGGTGGTTCAGTGGATGTTTCAGGGCTTCACCCGGCCATGCAACAGAACAAGAGACATGGTTGGGTTAGTACTTGTGATCCCATCTGATTACTAATGTATGGAAGGTATAATAAGGACTAACGTTTGGGGATTTACCTTGGTTAGACAGAGCGAATTGCTTACTTGCATTCACGGCAGAGTGGGGTTCACAGAGGTACCATGCATGTGACAAACAAAACTCCAGGGGATCCAATCAGTAGGGTTGCATGCACGGACCGGGGAGAGGAAATCAAATCAGCAACTGGGGGAGTTTCGAATAGAAAGCAAAGCAGAGAAGTCAAGGAAGTATAGAGGGGCAGAAACGAATTCGACACACGATCTTTACCTTGACTCTGAAGGGTTGGCGAGCTCCCGAGTTTCCAGAATTTGAGCCCAGATTCAACATGCAAGGGGAGGCTCGTTGGTTTGCCTCGTCGCTCCAGTGTTTTTTTTGACGTTGAGCATTAAAAGCGGACATGTAACAACGAACAAGAGGATGGTCTGAGTTGAAATTTTCATACAAGACTGAAGGAAATCACACAGAGCATTTCGGACATATGGACTATGGGAGAAGAAAAATGGATCTGGCCACTGATTACCTTGGTGGATTTCGCCAGTTTGCTCCCAGCTCTTTGAGAGGATTTCTGTTCAAAGGCTACCCGCGATCGTACCAGCAGAATGGCAAGCAAGATTCGTGCATGAGAAGGGAGGAGATCAGGGGGCTTGAGTAAGGGCTTTCCAACAAGAAAATAAGGCAATGGCGAAGAAGTAAATGAGAAAAATCCGATGTTGCGTGGGTATAAAAATCGGAACTTACACATGCCAGAAAGGTTGGGGACATTTGCTTGAAAAGCAGGGAAGGTAATCTGCATGGGCAAGATGGAAGGAATTGAGTGGGTTGTGTAACACCCCTACTCTATTCGGCTCCTAATCATCTTACTTAACAATATAATCGCAGTGGTAATCTCAACAATTGACTACTGGTGCCACCGTTCTTGCTCGCCCATACGAGTAATAACGTGCTTCCTGATATGCTCTTAAATACGAAACAATTTCTCACAGTGACAACAAGAGATAGATCCAACCTTCCGAACCAATACAAAATTACATTCATAGTGAGCATTCTAAGTATCCCAATCCTATACACGTTTCTAGGTTTGTATCAAAATGCAACAGTGCATATCAAAACAACTGTAATTAAACTACCCAGCGCGTCACTCTCTTTGCCGACACCGGAAGTTGCATACCTGCAAAAATGGTAGTTTGTGGTATGGAATCAGCCCCTGCTGAGTATGTTATTACCTGACTGTCATGCATCCTCGGACCATTCAGTTATTTGGTCGAGAGCATGCAATTCATTTTCATGCAAATAGTTTAATGTTAAACTGTGAAGCAACAATATATATATTGCAGTAAACTCAAATAACAAAACAAGCCCCCGGCTTCACACATCGCATCGTAATAAACCACTGAAAGCGTTTACATCGCTTATATGAGTACAGAGACTCCATTCCAACAAACACTTAATAATTCATAATTGAGTTCAGCGACTCACTCGACCAAACACCCAACCACAATCCAAACATGAGTACGGTGACTCGACACAACCAGTTCACAACACACAATATGAGCACAATGGCTCGTTTAAACAAATCCACCAACTTACCACTCATAACCACAAAGCACAACCAATGAACAACAAGGTGAAACAACGAGAATCATAAACGAGTATCAACTCTCGTCTTTGGCATGCAAGCCCAAACAATGTTCGCCTAATGTACGAGTTAATATAGTCGTTCGTAATTGTTCAGTCATGTCTAAGGACAACGTCTCGTTAGATTGACGTGTCACTAAGTTGCCCATCTCTTATGGCGGGTCACCCACGGCAGTAGCCACTCCAGCGGTAGAGTCTCCGTCCTACGAACAATCTGTAGTTCGTTGGAAAATTTATCCTGATACTTACGGTTACCACACGGTATCCTAGTATCGTTAATGGATCACAGTTCACAGTAAGAGCCACATCCTCTTGATAAACTTATCTATACCATCGCTTCGTTTTATTATTTTTCCTAACACAACAGACTAAAGTCGTTAGTCCAATCCTGAGTATGTCGACTCGGGATCCAGTGTTAGATATGAGAGCGGCGTTAAAGAGGCCAATGCTCCGTATAAAGCCTCAGGTAATATATATATATATAATATATATATATATCTTGTTATCCTGATGCTACAACGTTTTACTTACGTTCCTTATGTTACACATATAAGATAGCATCATTGCCGCTAGTTCGTTTTATAATATGTTCATATATACGAACGGTACCGTTATCGTACAACAGTAATAATAAAGCAGCATTAGTGCACAACTCAAGCATATTAATTCACACAAGCAGACATTCAATCTTATCACAGATTTTCACACAATGTCTGAACTGAGGAAATCCTCAGAGACAATCAAGCCACATAAATAACATACCGTTCACCCGGATTGTATTACGGTGGAGTATGAATCAGCAAGATCCTATGCTCCTTGTGTCGTCTCTAACAGTCTAAACAATACATAACGCTACTGATCAGCATCCCGTATAACAATCATAACTCTACAGTACCCCGTACCGTTACTAATACCTCCCGGTTAATCCCCCGTTACTAACTGTCAACGTTTGTCGGGTTTCCGGTTTAACTCGAGATTTGGAAAAACGTTACATTACATGCGTAGTCTCGTATTGCACATTAACATACTTGATGTTGAACTTTGTTATCGCATGTAGCTTAATGTATATTGTATCATATAGTTTGTTTCTATATTGCATGTATGATTCTTTATCATGTATCATGCATCTCACCTTAGTATTTATTTTTCTAAGGTTTGTTTTTTCCAAGTTTAATGGAGTATAATCCGCGTATAAAATATCTTGAATGATATAGATCCTTGTTATTTCATGTATACTCCTAACATTAGAATTCCATATCTAATGTTTATAATTCTCTTCCCTTTATCTCATAACATCTCAATTATGGTAATATATAGTTTTGAACTATATTACATTTGTCTACACCATAACATATATTCATTTACATGTACCATAGAACTATTTATTATATGGTAAGCCTTATAATATATCATTCTTTTTAATGAATACCTCTCATATTATAAATGTCATAATTCCTATAACATTAAAACCATATTATAAATTCCATTCAAAAATGTTAATATTCCCGAACAGCACCTACCTTTCTTAAGTATTTACAAAATCCACCAAATTTTACGTAATGTTATATTATAGTTATATAACATGTATTTTGACATTTATGTCATTAAAACAATTATAACCTATAGTTATATTTTGTTATAAAATACCATACACACTTAAAACTCTCGGTATTAATTAATTCCCACCAACTTCCATAATTTACAAACCAGCCCCAAATTATATTCCTTGTTATACTTATAGTATATACCTATTATAATCCTTATTCCTTAATATAATTATAACCCATGGTTATATTTCTCAAAACAACCGAACAGACCCCATAGTCTATTTAAATTTAATTTCCACCACTTAACTTATACTCACCAAATAACCCCATCAATAACATATAGTTTCTAATATCACCAAAACTATATAATACATATATCTTCATAAAACTTCAATATAATTCCAAAAATTACCAAACTATACCAAAAGGTTATAAATATCATTATTAACCTTATACTTCTCAAATCTCGGTTTCACCACATATGTTACCCATTTGTAATATTTTATGAAATATCTTATATTATACTCAATTCATATAAATTCCAAATTTAACCAAATCAACTTCTAAAAATTCCTAAAACCCAAGGTTTGTACTAAACTCCATTTAGTACCCCAAGTTTTCGGAAATCACAATATCACCCCAAGGCTTATAAATCTTTTACAAATTAATAAGTATCTTTTATAAGGTAGTATTTTAATTTCTTAAATTCCCCAAAATTGGTCAAAGTCTCCTATATAGTCAACTTTGACTTCTAATACCAAATGGGAACCAAATTTTCGGTAATCACTAATAATAACCTATACTTTTCTATTTTTACAATTTTGACCCAAAACTTTATAAAATGTTATAATTTTTATTAAATTCATTTAAAAACCCTAAATTGCTCTAAATTAAGCCCACGGCTTTCTAATTTCCTAGTAATTATGAATTGGCCCCAATTTTAATTATAAGCATAAATTTTACTAAATAAGCTTATAACTTAAATTAAAATGGCCTAATGACATGGCCTTATTACAACCTTGAACTTGCAAAATAAATTACACAATAAATGTCTCAAAATATATATATTCTCGGCCTCACTTTGATTTAATTATTTTTCCACATAATGTCATAATTTGACCATTATGTTAATTAAATCTCTTAAATGACTAGCTTAATTTATCTTAGTCATTTTTTTCCATTTTTAGGTCAATAACCCATATTTAATTTCACTCTCGGCCATATATATATATATGCTTAAAATTATAAAAATCATAAGTTTAAGGTGTTTATACCTTGATTATTCCTTGTATGAGCTCGGTCACTTGTAGGAAAATTCACCACACTGTAGACATGTTTAATACACCAAAACAAGATATGGTTATACTCCAAGCTTGAGCTTAACCATAAGGAATAATTAATGTAAGATTTAAGGCAAAAATCACCTTAAAAATGCAAGGAAGTTCTAGGTGGTTTCGGCCTGAATCAAACACACCACAAGGTGTTAGATCCACCATATTGACATAGGAAATAGCTAGATCACAACAAGCTCCTTGTTATTAGGTTTTACCTTGGAAAAATGCCTTAAAAGAGGGTATTTCTTTGGATCTCGGCCACCCTTGCTCCAAATGGCTAACCAACTGAATGAACATGTAAATATGAAGATTATGAGTGTATAAACTCATAAAAATCAAGGAAGAAAACCGATGAAGAGTGAGAGGCTTAAGGTATGTTTTTACCTTAAAATGCAATTTTGAGCAACCTTGGTCCCTCTACTTGTTCAACCGAGTTTAGCTGTTTTTCTAACCTTAGAACACTGATAAGCCATAGGAATTGATGAGCCACGAAATCTAGGTGTAGGTAGTGAAGAGATGAAGAAAAAGGGCTAAAAATGACCTTAAAACACTTACCTTAAGAGCTTAGGAGTTAGATCTGCCTTCCATGCTCAAGAACAACTTGAGAGCTTCTAGGAAGGGAGGAACTCGGCTGGGCAGGATGGGAATCGGACAAGGAAAGAAAAGATGGGAAAGATTTGAAATAATTGAAAAAGTAAGTTACTATTCAAATTGGTATTAGGTATCAATTTGTCTCATAATGATTGTAGCTGTCTCCTCTCTCTTCCAGCCGATTTCCATGGGTCAAATGGGTCATTATTGACCATTGACCATACTTGGTCAATTTGACTCACGGGCCCCACTTTAGGGTTTTATTAATATTTTAATATTAAATTTGTAAAAATTGTAAATTTCTGGAATTAAATTCCTAATATGATATAATGTGATAATTATCATATTTAAAGGTAATTATAACCTTTAAGCCCATTAAAAATCAATTTAGAAGGCAATCTCACAAAAACGTGCTTTAAGGTGTTTTAGTGCACATTTTTGTGTCACAGGGTGTTCCTGAGCTTAGTTCTCCTTGAGAACGGTTTTGTTGTGTTCCTTACTTCATTATAATACTTAGGAATCCACTTTGGATCCTATTTGAGGTCATACAATCTTTATGGTGTCTTAAAGCACATTTTTTTTACCGATCTTAAGGCGTGTTTTGCCTTGTTGAGATCTTTTAGATTGTTCCCCAATAAATTTAGATGTTTATTAATCATCTTAGATCATTAATAGATCATTTAATTATTTAAAGGTTAGGGGTATTTCAGTCTACCCCCCTTAAAAAGGCTTCGTCCCGAAGTCCTTAATCCTCTACAGTTCACCTAAGGAATCAAGTTCCACTAAGTAACCAAAAAGTCCATTGCTAGGGAGTAACTCCCACTAGGTTCAGACCTAGTCTATACATACAGCTTATATCAAGTAGTCAAACTCATGGTATAAGCTCATTCGTTTCATAGCACTAAACAAGGTGCACATCCAATTCATCACAAAAGTACTCAGCGGTACTATTTATATATTCAACCAGGTGTAAAACTCATAGTACACAGCACTAGACAAGGTGCAAAACTCATGGTACACAGCACTAGACAAGGTGCAAAACTCATAGTACACAGCACTAGACAAGGTGCAAAACTCATAAAGTACTCAAAGGTGTTTGCAAGGGATACTCCACGCATCCCTATCTACATGTTAGTATCTCGCGAGGATACCCACACATCATTCCACATGTATGTGTGCACATATAGTTAACGTTGACAGTTCACAGGGAAGCAGTCTTAAAGACCAGGACTTGACGATCCCCAACCCCAGCCAACGTCTACTACCCGCGGACACACCGGTTTAATAACGAAGGACACTGCGGTCCACGGCTCCTCGGACAGTATCACCTTATTTCCTTAGTCACCCACAGACACACCGGTCTAATGACAAAGGGCTCTGCGGTCCACGGCTCTCTGGGTGATGTCACTCGCAGACACACCGGTCTAATGACGAAGGGCTCCACGGTCCACGGCTCTTCGAGTGACGCCCTAAATTCCAATTTCTATTCATATCTGTGTCCACTTGTAGGAAGTTTCGAGAATCATTCAACCCCGACGTGGTCAGCGTCAGTGTTGAACTATCTCTCACCTCAATTTGTGTTCGGTTTCCCTTGATCGGACCAGGATCAAGTTCAACTTCCCACGTCAATTTCAATCAATCAATTGTTTATTCACTTCTAATCTTGTTTCCTCTTGATATTTGCCACCTTGTGTTCTATAGATACACAAGTCAACTATAATTAATCTAATCACCGCATATAGGATCATGTATCTAACCAGTACCAAGTTCACTCGACTTATAATTATTCATACAATTCCTAGAGGTTTTACCTCCACTAGGTTATACATCGGTCTCATGCCGACTCACTCATCGCATTCCAATAATCGGTTTCATACCGAGTCACAAATCATATAGTATGGAGCTTTTACTTCTGTTTGCCATCTCCCACCGAAGCTACCAGATAACCTACTTGAACTCTCAACCGGAGCTAACAAGTTAGGCGTTTATGTGTTTAGTGTTCGCAACGTTTGCATAAATAATCGGAATTAGGATAAGAACACTCTATCTGTTCCCTTTCCTATTCACCACAGGATGCGAACAAAAATATATATATTCATACACATACATCACAATATTACCTCAAGTAATATAACACATCATAATACTTGTACTCTACGTACAATAATAGTTTGCAGCATGTGTACCATGCGCTACGTACTCCTACGTACGGTATATTTAATCGCTCTACCCCCCTTAAAAATGATTACGCCCACGTAATCTACGAATATATCATCGTGAAGAAATAGTTCAAGATGTTCCATTCCAGTGGATTATTCGTGCACCAATGTGCTACATATTTCATTACCCCTTTTTTTTATAGGGTCGGGCTTTAGCCCCTCAGGTTATACTGTCTATCTTGGTTAGGTGTATGTATATTCATATACGGTTTGATCGGGAGATGTAAACACGTCATTTGTTTCCCCTAACCCGCTAGGTACGTCAAACCTAAGCAATATGGGCCCACTCGCTCCGCAAGCAGTATGCCCAACTACCTTATGGTTAGTTTACCCCTCTTAGGTAGTAGTTTTATGTCGTTTCAACCATGTGACGGTGTTTTCTACACGGTCTTCCATAATTATGGGAATGGAGTAATTTATTTGACTGTGTGGTATCGTTAGTCACACACGCTTATTATTTCGACTAGCCATTCTATTCAATCCTCCTGAATTCTATACATGCTCATGGTATATTCCCATGAGTTCATGCCACCCTACCGAACTAACCTTCGGTATAAGTGTTGTCGAGCTATGCTCTAGCATCTAGTGCTTGCAACAGTTGTCTCTAAAATATCAAGACGAGTCTGATATGCGCATCTAACTGGCGCCTCATGACTCCAAGTTATTTCCCTCTGGAATGAGTTCGTTCTTTGGGTACCTTGTAGGTCCGCTTTTGCTAGTGTGAACTCGTATCCCTCGTGTGTTGGTATTTTAGTATCCGCATATATGGTTCATCCCTCTTCTCCATTAGGGGAATCCATTTGTTTATCTGATCTT
This sequence comes from Limonium bicolor, assembly GCA_023374045.1. NCBI lineage: Eukaryota > Viridiplantae > Streptophyta > Magnoliopsida > Caryophyllales > Plumbaginaceae > Limonium > Limonium bicolor. The sequence goes on from CM041779.1 coordinate 289,267,084, forward strand.
CCACCTTCTGATTCTCACCTGCATAATTCGGTTAACAGTTATTATAATGGTCGCTTGTTGCGCACCATGTACCAGTCGATTGGACGGTTATCCGCCATTGCGGTTTGCATGGAGTATCTAATCTCCAGCTTAGAGTATCTCTTGTAATGCTCGCTTTGCCCTTCGTCTGTTGTAAACATACAATACGACTGTGGGTTTTAGCTTGGTATTCATTTTCTGTTCAAACCTAATTGGTACTAACATACTAACGTTTATGGCTTGAGCATGTGGTAATTATTATTTAATGCGCCATCATCACAGCGCCCTCAGCGCGTGGTATAACTCTCTCTGTGCCCCCTTTTTGGGTAGCATCTATTATCACAAAGGTTTCTCTAATATAACTTCCTTAAATACCACAATTCCTTTTCTCATTCATGGGTTCAACTTGTCATTACCATTAAATTGGCCTTAGTTTCCTCGTTTACAAAATCCGTAAAACTTATGTTCTGACTCCTCCACTGTGGAGTTGCGCCTTATGTCACTTTATTATTAAGCTATCCTTGATTTTCCTAACCTTGCTAGTTTGACTGAGATCTCTCTCGTCGTTACATGGTTTACCTAGTCAGGGTTCCATTCGCTGACTTAGACACAGAGTTGATTACCTCCTGGGTCCTTACACTACTCGTTTACATGCATGGGGTACCATACTGATACATTACTACTTACCCAACTAACTTATATAGTTTGTCAGGCCCACAAGCTCCTAGGAGTGCGGTCGTCCCATGTCTCGTTTAGTGCACTCGTAGCGTTCGTACCCGGTGATTATCGTACTCTTAGTCTCGGTAATTTATGTTTGAGTAACTATGCTGCCAATTCTTAACCTTTAATGTCAGAATGGCCCTAATATTAGGTTCTATGGTTTCCTTTATAATGTGTATTTCCTTTACTTCTCTAAGATAGGTGTTTGCGACTTATCGCCCTAATTCTGGTTTCCACATGCTCGTTCTGGTATTTGTGAGTGGGGATCAGTAACTACTTATTCTCTCCCGTTCACTCCTAGGCTGTTAACGCCTTCGATATGAGTTTTCAGTTCGAATTCCACCCAATCATTGGGTTACACCCCATGGTGTAGTTCGGACTCCATGATAAAGGTTGACACCTCGTGTTTCCCCTGTCTTATGGTAGTCCCGTTAGTCTGATATTAATCAGTACTTGTGATTCATCACCCTTGTTCCCCTGGTTTTGGGTCACTTTGGTGTTACTAAGGTATCCCTCTGTAGGCCTATGCCATACGATATTCAGACTCAATACTTATTCTGATAGTTAAATGATTGTTAGTCTTGTTATTTAATTTATCCTAGTTGGTTCTAATACTTTCTCCTGAGGTTACAATTGGATACCCACAACTTAGTGGTTTCCGCTAATCATTCCTCTTCATTGTGTGGTCCTTACTCTTATTCAACTCATATTTCCTCCATCCTCTTTGAGGTAACGGTATCTTCCGTCATCAGGCAATTTTCACTTTTTAGTTTATATCCACTGCCCTCCATACGGGAGTCTAGCAGCATAATGGATCACAACACCCGGTGTGTGTGGTGCGGGCATTACATCGGCCCCTTTTTATTGCACGTTCACATCTGCCTATAATTATATTTTTTTTAAGGTCCTGACTCATATAGCTCACTTCTTGCCCTCTGGCAATGTTCAATGGTAGTGGTTTAACCACGAGTGTCACGCACTCTCTAAATATGGTTACTGGTCCTGAAGACCCGTCACTCCCCACCGGTAATGATTGACGTTTAATGTCCATACCGGCACTGGGGTTAGACTTGTAGGCACTAATTATTGTTATTCTCATTTACTCCCCTTTTAATATTCTACTAAATGGTGTATTATTTTCAGGTTTAATGGTCAGACCGGCTAGGTCTTCTCGAGGTTTTATCGACCTCAAACCCAAGGGTTTCGTACCCCTGCCCTTAAGAAGGCTGTGTCCTGCTTTATTGCATTACGGACTTACATAAGATTTAGTGTTTATTGGTAACCGCCTGGACCACCACGTCCTTTAGGGTTAGTTTACCGTCGCTGCACTTGTTGTAGCAAGTGCGCAAGGCAGGTTGAATTTTAATGCTTTGGTTAATGTGGCACTTGCAGTGGCAAGTGCACCATGCAGACTGAGCCACCAGTACGGTGTGTCAGTGCAGTGTTATTCCCTAATCGGGTTCCTGTTCTGGTCAAAAGTTCTTGTTCAAATTAATACAGTCTCACTCCCGCACTCGTTCCCACAAGTTTACCGTGGTAGTAAGTTCTTACTTTCCTCACGAGGTGTTGCATGATAGCAACTTAGCGAGTTCTTGTTTCTACAGTTCTCATGATCTCTCCTCATGCATCGGGCCATCTTGAACCTTCAGTGTTGCATGGTTTTAGAGTTACTCGCTTCGGGTGAGACTTCTAAAGGTCCATTCCGTCGTTACATATCTCTAATCTTCATTACTCGCCGTTTCTATCTCTTTTCCCCAAGCGCACATCGGTGCTTCCTGGATGTAAGACAGGGTTGCTTGCTTATAGCAAGCTAGCCCCATTAGTCCTACGGGATTTCTCCTCAAACTCGGTTATTATATCAGCTCGTATGGTAGACATTACGTCATTACCAGGACCCCCGGTCCTAAACATTACATCAAAACACAAAGTCTTATTTTCTACCTTTAACATAATCCTTAGCATCCACATCGGGTCTTTCCGATCAGGAGAGTTATCTCCGTGGTGTTTCTCATTTCATTTCTCACTAGATAGCACTCGAGTTACGGGCTGCGGCGGGTGGGGTACCATTGCAAATTTCCCGGGATGCTCTCCCATCGAGTGCGAGCGGTTCATACCATCTTCGCGTTACTTGGGGTTGCTGGACCTTCACCACCTTCCGCTGCTCCGTGTTCTTCCTTAGTACTGTTACCCTGACCTCTCTCTGACATAAGTCAAGAGGACGGGTTAGACCTTTACTTGGTCTAATACCGTAGTCTCGGTCATTTATTATTGAAGTGCCTCCACGGCTATGGTGTGCAAGCTTTAAGCATTGCATCAACCCCGCAAGGTCACGTATCCTCACAACGTTTCCCGTATTCCCAAAACCTATGCTCACTGTATAAATCCTACTATCTCTTGTCATCAGAGCGGTACTCCGCTCTGATACCACTTTTGTAACACCCCTACTCTATTCGGCTCCTAATCATCTTACTTAACAATATAATCGCAGCGGTAATCTCAACAATTGACTACTGGTGCCACCGTTCTTGCTCGCCCATACGAGTAATAACGTGCTTCCTGATATGCTCTTAAATACGAAACAATTTCTCGCAGTGACTGTTGGGAAAATTACATACATAGTAATTAAACCTAGCTAAAATGGGCAAGTGCACCCAATTCGTTGCAGTAAAACAAGTGTCGTATCCACAAGGAAATTGGTTTCTAAATCCCAAGCTTTGGTATAATAGTTAAGTGCAAAATAACAGTAAAATGGGGGTTTAGCCAGAGGCAAGCTTGGTTGTTTGTTTTGTTAACTAAAATGCAATAAAAAACAGTAAAATGTTTGTGAATGGAATGGGTGGAGAGAGTACCCTAGGATAGTGGGAATCACCCAATTCACTCAAAGAACTTCAAAACCATAACTCATCATCTCAGTGCCTATTAGAGTTTAGCTCATGAATCCCCAAATCATGGGAAATCCAATTCTTACCCAAATAATCAAACCCCTTATATTAAAGGAGGTTCAAGTCATCAAATAGCATTAAGCAAGCACTCTTAAATAATAGCCCAAGCATTTACTTCCAAAATCAAGAAAGTAAAGGTTAGGGTTTACTCCCTTCTTGGTCTAGTTCCAAACTCAAGCTCAAATATTGAATGGAACCACCATAAATGCAATAAGAGATCAGTTAGTGCATTAATTGATATTGAAGAGAATAAAACAAGAGTAATTGATGAGTTAGGTTTCTAGCATTCGATGAGCAAATGGGTTCAAACCCCCACAAAACCTCATCCTAGGATACAAATGGAACTACTCAGGACATAGCTATAGGAAAGAGCAAAGAAAAGGGAAGAATTAGCCATGGAGGAGCTTCCAAGCTTCAAGGAGGTAGAGATCTTCACTTCCTTCTTCCTCCTTTCTTCTCTCTCTTTCTCCTCTTCTTTTCTCTTCTATTTTCGCCTCTTTCTCCTCTGTTTAGGGTTGGAGTGTGGTGAATTTGATAATGGGGAAGGGAGCCCCAAAATGCAGCCCTTAAACAGAAAATTCTGGCAAAAATTCCGTCCTACCGACCTTGCAAGGTCGGTCGGACCCTTTCAGACGGGAGCACGTGACAGATTTTAAGCTCGACCGACTTGCAAGTCCGGTCGCAAGGTCGGTCGATTCCAGTGAGTTCTGGGATCGATTTGAACAGAGCCGGACCGACCTTGCAAGGCTGGTCCCAAGGTCAGGTCGGCCCCAAATGTCATTTTTCTGTGCCGGAATTCTCCCGATGCTTCCTGTTGGCTAGGCATCCTTCCCGAGGTGCTCGAACATTGATGCTTTCTCATATAAAGCTCTCAAAATGTACTCCAATGAGTATTTACCTATTTGAACAAGCCAAAAGTATAAGATCACTAATAAACACACAAATACTCCATAAAGTGGTGAAATAAGTCTTGGGCCAAATAAAATGACGACGAATAAAGAACTTGAGAGAGCAATATTTCACCACTTATCAACTCCCCCACACTTATCCATTTGCTTGTCCTCAAGCAAAATTAGCTAAGGACCCACGACAGAAGGAACATTTAAAGCAAGCAAGTGTTTAGATGAGTTCTTGAATTTAAGTGAGCAAAATTTGTGAAAAACCTCAAGAGGAGTGCAACCAACCTTCATGATGACATGGGTGTGCTTAGGGCAAATGAAAATATAGAGTTTCAGGGTATGATCTAGAGTGCTTCCGAGTTCTTACAGATTATGGAACTTGGAGAACTTTTACCATGGCCAACTTCTCTCAAGAATGGGCATTGAGGGAAAACAAAAGGAAAAATAGAGATTTGCAGTTGATTCACTTTCGCAACAAGAGATGAGGAGAGGTAAATTGGCATTTTGCCTTGCTTCAATGAACACTCATCTCTCATTTGTTGGTTACCTATGGTGTCTCTCAAGATCCTCTTGTCTCTTTCTTTTTTTTTCACAAGGAAGCACCCCTTAGCAATCCCTAGATAAGAAGGTAGAAGGAACCCCTAAGCAATAAAAATTCATCACGAAATGGATTTATGATCACACCGCACCTAAGTGCTCTCAAGAGAGAACCTTTGAAAAAAAAAAGTTCGGTGGAAAATTCCAAGAATTCAAAGAAAAACTTGCTTACTATAAACATAACTCCCAACTGAGCTATAGATCATATGAGAAAATTGACTTAGTGCATCAACTAGAAAAGGTCGTCTCCCCCACACTTGAATGGGACAATGTCCGCATTGTTCAAAGAATAGCTTATGGAAAAACAACAGAAGACCTTTTTGGTAGCACTAGACATGGAGTAATCCGAAAGAGTTTTGCATTATAAAGTGGATAAGTGGAGGAAACTAATACTCCCCTGAGAAAGATGAGTTGGTGGTATTCCCCCACACTTGCCAGTGTGCATATTCAGGTACGCGCTAGCTCCGACAGGAAGAGCCGAAGGGCCTAGGAAAAATTGACCAGAGGCTTGCTGGAATGTCACCTAACTCATTTCGGGATGTTGTCGAGTTCAGTTGAGATATCTACAATGCAAAACCAAAAGAAACAAGGCGCAACATGGATTCGAGAGAATTCGCATTGATGCCAATGTTAGATAGTTTAAAGGGGTCCCACACAGGAGTCCCATAGCAGAGTAGTCAAAAGGGTGCGTAAAGCACCATAGCGCCAAAAAGCAGTGCGAGTCTGAGAAAAGAAGTGTAAAGTACAAGCATCACAAGTATCTGAACAAAGCCTAACAGCCTAACAAGCAAGTTAGAGACAGATTTAATAGCAGAGAAACAAAAGCAGCATCCCAGGATCGGAAGAGGCTACTGGGGGGGGTGCACCACCATGCTCGCGAACGTGCTGCCAATAGGCCTCCATCTGGCGCTGGTGCTCCTCCATGAGACGCCGGTGGTCGGCCATCTGCCTCTCGAACAGTGCGAGCTGCTCCGGGGTCACCGCTCCGGTCGGGGGTGGAGGTGGCAGGGCGAGGAACGGCCCAGGTGCAGCAGTGGAGGAGGAGGCACCGGAAGAGGATGATGCACCCCGGCGCTGTCGATGCTCGGCGGTCGTCTTGTGCCACCCGTCCTCATCACGATAGAATCCCATCTTCCGTATAGTAGTGTCGCAGATCGGGTCCACGTGTAGGCTAGCTGCCTCATCTGCTCCGGGTCGCACACCACAGCGAACCAACTGCATCTTCAAAAAGTAAGGAAAACCCAAGTGATGGGTTTCCTTCTTCGCGATGATGTGGCAAAGGTGGTCGAAGATGAGAGCGGATAAGGAGAGCGCCTTCTCGGGGTCTGGGGCTACCAAATAGTCCATGAGAAAACAGTCCCTGGAGGTGAGATCCTTGCTGTCGCGTGGGATGACATTATGATGGAGGATCGCAAGGATGGCCCTCTTCAGCGGGCTGCTCACCATGTTGAGGGTCATAGTGACCCTAACATCTGTCCCGGCCTGATTTTTCCGACGTGTCTGGACCGGGAGGTCAGCAAGGTAGCGGTGGCGGCTGGCGATGAGGTCGCCCGGGTGGATGACGGAGATGTGGTCGAGGTCATCATCGCGGAGCTGAAAGAACTGGTGCACATGCCACCGACGGATGGCTATGGCACGGCCACTGACCACAGAGGTGATCTCCTTGCGGTGTCTGCTGACCGCCGCATTCGCATAAAATTCCTTAATCAGGCGGGGGTGGTATTGGCCACCCATGGTGAGCACGCAGCCCCAGCCCAGGAGGTCGAAGTGTGGCTGGAGCTCGAGGTCTGCAATCAGAGCCGGATCCACCGGTCGCTCCCGAACAATCTCCCGTCGCTTGGGGGAGGTGAACCAACGGCGGGCCTCTTCATTGATGAAGACGCCATCGAGTAGGCCGATGGGGTGGCCAAGCTCTAGGTTCTGAGCAGCCTGGTTCCTCCTAGCACGGCGTTGTCGGTGGGCCATGTTGCTAGGTGTTTAGATGTGGAAAAGAAGTTGAAATTTAACAGATTTTTGGGCTACAATCGAAATGGAATTCGATTGGGGGTTTAGGGTTTCGAATGGAGAGAGGGGCTGGGTGTGAGTGAGTGTAGCGGCGCTAGTATGGCTTTGGTGGCGCGACTGCGGTGGCAGTGCGGCGTCGGAGCAGGGGCGACGGCGAGGGTGGTGGTGAGGGTGTTGCGCGCGCGAGAGCAGAGGGAGAAGAAGGAATGGCGATGGAGGATGTCGGGCGAAGGAGAAAGAAAGGGAAGAAAGGAAAGAAGAAAGAAAGAAAACGCAGCGTTTTTCTGTTTTTTTTTTCAAAATTTTCGCCGGACCGACCTTGCATGTCCGGTCGCAAGGTCGGTCCATTCCAGAAGGGTTTGATTTCGAAATTTTTCAGTCCGACCGACCTTGCAAGTCTCGCAAGGTCGGTCGATTCCAGAATGTTTCGGGTTTGAAATTTTTAAGTCCGACCGACCTTGCAAGTCCGGTCGCAAGGTCGGTCGAAGTCAGTAGCTTGGCGGGTTTGAAATCTGGGACTCGACCGACCTTGCAAGTTCGGTCCTAAGGTCGGTCGACCAGAATTTCACCAAATTTTGTTTTCTTGCCCACAACACTTATCAACAATCACAAACAGATTCAACATGCAAAAAACCCAGAACAATCAATAAATAAAGCAAGAATAAGCAAACAACTAACATAACTCGAATGAGAAAATAAAGCGAGGTAAAAGTGACAATAGTCCGGGTTGTCTCCCGGAAAGCGGCCCATCTTTTAAGGTCTTTGGCTAGACCATAGTGAGGGTTAGAGGGAACCTGGGGGTCTCTTAAGTAAAGAGCCCGAGCTTCAACCTTTTGAATGTCTCCTCCATGATAATGCTTTAGCCGAGAACCGTTGACCATGAAAGTCTCCCCCTTGACATTCTTCAGCTCATAAGCTCCATAAGGGGTGACCTTTGTGACAGTAAAAGGGCCAGCCCAATGAGACTTTAACTTCCGGGGAAACTTCAACCTTGAGTTGTATAGGAGAACCCGGTCACCTTCTTGAAACTCCCGCTTCATAATCATCTTATCATGCCATTTCTTGGCCTTTTCTTTATAGATGCGGTTATTTTCGTAGGCTTCCTCCCGAATCTCTTCTAACTCGGTCAATTGGAACCGTCTCTTGTCACCGGCGCTCTTGAGGTCATAGTTGAGGGCCTTCACCGCCCAATATGACTTATGCGCTAGTTCAACCGGCAAATGACAAGCCTTCCCATAGACAAGCCGGAACGGGGACATACCGATTGGAGTTTTAGGCGGTCCTATATGCCCACAATGCATCATCAAGCTTATGGACCAATCTTTCCTTGAGGAGTTGACAGTCTTTTGGAGGATCCATTTAAGCTCTCTGTTGGTGACCTCAGCTTGGCCATTACATTGAGGGTGATAAGGAAGGGCAACCTTGTGTCTCACTCCATATTTACTCATCAGCGCTTCAAATTGTTTGTTGCAAAAATGAGACCCGCCATCACTCAATATGGCTCTTGGTACCCCGAACCGGGTGAAAATATTTTTCTTCAGAAATTTTCACAACTTGGCGTCATTAGTCGGGGTTGCAATTGCTTCAACCCACTTGGTCACATAGTCGACCGCCACAAGAATAAACAAGTTGGAGCAAGAAGATGGAAGGGGCCCATGAAATCGATACCCCACAAATCAAACGGCTCAACCTCTATCATTATGTTGAGCGGCATCTCATGCTTTCGAGAAGTGTTCCCAAGCCTCTGACATTGGTCACAGGAGGCAACGAACGAGTGGCAGTCTTTATGAAGGGTTTTCCAGAAAAACCCGGCTTGAAGAATCTTGGCTGCTGTTCGTGCCGGACCGTGGTGTCCTCCGGCTTCACCCGAGTGACAGTGAATCAGAATTTCCTGCACTTCACTCATGGGCACACATCTCCGGATCACCCCATCAGCACAAATTTGAAAAGGAAAGGGTCTTCCCAGAAATACCTCTTGACGTCGGAGAAGAATTTCTTCCTTTGTTGATAGGTCATCTCCGGTGGGACCACTCCCCTTGCCAAATAATTTGCGAAGTCCGCATACCAAGGGTCATCAGCCTCCTTGATCACAAAATAGTCTCTCTCGGAAAAATCGTTTATAGGTACACCTTCATCGGGCACTTCCATGCGAGAGAGGTGGTCGGCCACCACATTCTGCACACCCGGTTTATCTCGGATTTCATCTCAAACTCTTGCAGCAACAAAATCCATCTCAACAACCTCGGCTTGGCGTCCTCCTTAGCAAACAAATATTTTAAGGCGGAGTGGTCCGTATGCACAATCACCTTACTGCCCAAGAGGTAAGAACGGAACTTATCTAATGCAAAGACAACCGCTAGGAGCTCCTTCTCGGTTGTGGCATAGTTTTTCTGAGCATCGTTGAGTGTCTTGCTCGCATAGTAGATAGTTCTTAGAATCTTCTCCCTTTTTTGACATAGGGCTGCCCCCACTGCATAGTCGCTTGCATCACACATTATTTCAAATGGAAGGCCAATCTGGTGACACAACTATCGGGGGTGAGATGAGGCACTCCTTGAGAGTGTTGAAAGATTTCAGACAGTCTTCAGTGAATTCAAACTTTGCCTCTTTGGCTAAAAGGTCACACAGAGGTTTAGAGATTTTGGAAAAGTCCTTGATGAACCTTCTGTAGAACCCGGCATGGCCAAGAAAGCTTCTAATGTCTCTAACTGAAGTGGGTGGTGGTAGCTTCTCGATGACTTCGACCTTGGCCCGGTCAACTTCAATCCCTTGGAGGAGATCTGGTGCCCGAGGACGATCCCTTCTCTCACCATGAAATGGCATTTCTCCCAATTGAGTACTAGATTGGTTTCCTCACATCGGGAGAGAATGGCATCTAAATTCTCTAGGCAAGAGTCGAAGTTGAGCCCAAAGACCGAGAAATCGTCCATGAAAACTTCCATGCTTTTTTCGATAAAGTTGGAGAAGATTGCCATCATACACCTTTGGAACGTTGCGGGAGCATTGCATAACCCGAAGGGCATTCTTCTATATGCGAACGTTCCATAAGGGCATGTGAAGGTGGTCTTCTCTTGATCTTCAGGGGCTATGGGGATTTGGAAGTACCCCGAATAGCCATCAAGAAAGCAATAAAAGTCTTGCCCGGCTAACCTCTCTAGCATTTGGTCGATGAAGGGCAAGGGGAAGTGATCTTTTCTTGTAGCCGTATTCAACTTCCGGTAGTCGATGCACACTCTCCAACCGGTTGTTGTTCTTTGGGGGATCAGCTCACCCTTTTTATTTGGCACCACCGTGATTCCACCTTTCTTTGGTACCACTTGGGTTGGACTCACCCATTGACTGTCGGATATGGGGTAGATGATCCCGGAGTCGAGTAGCTTCAGGACCTCTTTTTTAACTACCTCTTTCATATTCGGGTTGAGCCGCCTTTGAGGTTGAACGAGTGGCTTGTAGTTGTCCTCCATGAAGATTCGATGAGTACAGAAATGGGGATTGATACCCTTTATATCGGAGATTGACCAACCAATTGCCCCCTTGTGGTTTCGAAGCACCTTTAACAAACTGTCCTCTTGTTCACCTGTGAGGGAGGAGGAGATAATGACAGGTAGATCACAAGGTTCAGTCAGATAAACATATTTTAAATGAGAAGGTAGAAGTTTCATCTCCACAGTGGGAGGCTTTTCAACCGACGGCAACGGCTTCTGAGCAGCTCGTTCCAATGGTTCAGGTGGTGGATAGCGTGGTCTATAGCCAGAAAATCTGCTGTTCAACTCAGCCACCATTTCAATCATATCTGGGTGAAATTCCTGTTCAAAACAAGCCTCAAACAAAGCTAATTCAAGAGCATCAGTTTTAACAAGAGAGAGAGTGATCCTGCACAATTGAATCTACGACATCTATAGCAAAAACAGCCTCAGCCTGTGAGGGTCTCTTCACTACTTTAGACATGTCAAATTCTAATTTATCATCATGAAGTCGCAGAATTATTTTGCCTTTCTCCACATCTATGAGGGCCCTAGCAGTTCTCATGAAAGGTCTGCCCAAAATTAGTGGCACTCTCTGGTCCTCTTCCATGTCTATTACAATGAAATCAGCTGGGAAAACAAATGAACCAACAGTCACTACCAAGTCTTCTACCTTCCCTTTAGGGAGAACCAAAGATCTATCCGCTAGTTGCAATTGAATGGGAGTGGGAGTGCATTTACCAATTCCAAGCTTATTAAAAGTTGAGAGAGGCATAAGATTGATACTAGCACCTAAATCACATAACCCACTACCACAGTCAATTTCACCAATAAAGCAAGGGACAATAGGTAAACCGGGATCTCCAAGCTTTGGAGGTAGGCTTCTTTGTAGAACCGCCGACACTTCCTCTGTGAGGTGAACGGTTTGCTTCCTCTAGCGATCTCTTGTTCGCTATGATGTCCTTCATGAACTTAGCGTAGATCGGCATCTGTTTCAAAGCATCAGAAAAAGGAATATTAATTGTTAATTTCTTGAAAATGCTTAGAAACTTCCCAAATTGTTCATCCAAATTTTTCTTTTTGAGTCTATTGGGAAAAGGAAGAGGGGGAAGATGTTTTGCAAGAGTAGTAGGTAGAAGGTTCAGGAGACTCCTTCTCCTTGGAAACTTCCTTAGGTGGAGGTGGTGGTTCCTCAACAATCTCTTGCTCTTCTTCTTGAGCTTCATCTTCTTGGGACTCATGTCCTCATGTGAGCATGACGGATCAAGGAGTCTCCCACTCCTTAGTGTTACCGCTTTTGCTTGCTCTCTTGGATTGGGCTGCGTTTGACTTGGAAAAACACCCGGTTGTCTTTGAGCAAGTTGTTGAGAGATGCTTTCAAGTTGGGCTCAACCCTTTTGTTGGTGGCTCTTGACTTGCTTTAAAAGCATCCAAGTCAGCCGCTTTAGAGTGCACAGCCGAGACAAGATTTTTCATCATGTCTCTTAGCTCGGCATTGGCATCCGTGGGTGGAGGAGGATGTTGTTGTTTGGTTGGTTGTTGTTGTTGTTGAAAGCCCGGAGGTGCTCCTTGTGGTCGGTAACCCATTTGTGGGTTGGACATTTGAGTCGACCCTTGTGACCGGTAGCCCGTGGGATTGTTGGAAGCATTGCTAGCTCCCCCTTGGGTTTGGTCATTACTTCTCCATGAGAAGTTTGGATGGTTCCTCCATGGGGCGTTTTGTTGGTTGTAGTTGTATCCGGGGCGGTTGCCTACAAAGTTTACATCCTCACGTGGATCGGCATAAACCTTGCCTTCGCAAAAGTGGGTCTCGTGAGGACCCGCGCAAATTGCACACCCCTCTTGGATTGGAGTAGAAGTAGATGGAGAGGGTGATGATGAAGAAGCTATAGACTTTGTTGTTTCTTTTTGAGCTATAGCTAGCTTCTCCACCATCTTGGTGAGTGAAGATAGTTGAGCGGAAAGGTGGTCGGTGGGTTCAACATGTAAGAGACCAGCTGCTCTTGGTGCTCTCCCCTTTTGCCTAGACCATTGCCTTATGTTACTAGTCATCTCCTCTAGGAGTGCCATCCCCTCTTGAGGTGACTTAGTCATAAAGCTTCCTCCAGATGAGGAGTTCACAAGTAGTCTATTCTGGTCATCGAGACCGTTGAAAAATGATAGACATAGTGATTGGTCGTCCAAACCGTGGTGGGAACAATTCATCATCACATGTTTTTGAATCTATCCCATGCATCGTATAACGTCTCTCCCGGTTCTTGGCAAAAGGTATTGATCTCTCCAATTAATTGCCTTGTTCTACTAGTGGGGTAATACTTGGCAAGAAATTGTTGAGCCATTTGTGCCCAAGTATGGATTGATTTTGACGGTAAGCTCCTATACCATCTTG
>CM041779.1:289280616-289485862 GCA_023374045.1 Limonium bicolor
CCTAAGATTACCCGAATTTAAGTAAAGTTCCCAATCATTAGAAACATCGAGAATGATGCCTTCTAGACTAATATACATGATATTACTATACTCCGAGAGAGGGTGTACGGGAACGAGAGTAGTCCGAGAGTATCGGACCTAAGTAAAGGATAGGAACTAAAGAGAGTTCCGTGAGCTAGTTGAACCTTCCCACCATGCTAGACCCAGAGTAGGGTCGAAACCGGGGAAGTAAGACTATGCTAGAGAGCCATGAGTTTTGGCTTAAGTATGTAAAAGAGTAACAAGCGTGACGTAGGAGACCTGTAGTGTCTCGAGAATCTACAAGAGCTTGAGTATGAAACCCCGAGTGTGGGTGAGTTAATGAGTATAAATAACCGAGAGAAGGGGTGAGTATATGTAATGAGTAACCCGGAGAATGGGTAAGTATAAGAATGAGTAGCCCAAGAGAATGGGTGTGTATACGAATAAGTAACCCCGAGGAGCGTGAGGTATCGAATAAGTAAACAAGGCATAGTGAGGAATAACCCTCAATGCTAGAGATAACCATTACCACTAACAACATTGTTATTTATTTGGAATCGGTTCCGTGATGGATGTATATTCCTTGTGTGATATACATATATATTGTATTGCCATGATGCATGTGTTTGATTAAAATGAACTCCATGTATATCCGACCCAAAGTAGTCGTGTACGCGGTTAGCACGCGGTATATGCGAATTTCATGCGCAGCGTAAGCTGACCCCCTAGGGGGAACGTTTTTAGTGTGCAGGTACTCGAAGCTGACCACCGTTCGAGAGAGTAGGACGGGGACAGTTATGAAGCGTGGGTAGTTAGATCGTAATTACTTATGCATTTAAATGAGGTGTAAATCCGAGTATGTTATCGGCATCCGAATATTGTAGACTCGGTATAGTAAAGATGGAATGAGTATTGTATTTGTATGAAGTACTCGGTTGATCCAGTCCATCAGACCGTTACTGTATGTGAGATAGGCCTGGTTAGCCATATGGGTGGCTAACGGCGTTGTTCACCCCCTCGTTGTAATTAGAGTTCCGCTGCGTGAGTAGTGTAATTAGTAACGGATTATGAGGTAATGATGAGATTAACGGTTGGGGTGTTACAAAAATGGTATCAGAGCGAAGTATCGCTCTGATGACTAGAAATACCGAGCTTAGGAAATACCGAGTTAGGATATAGAGACTTAGGGCTAAGGGTTGGGTGGTAGCGTGAGAGATGCGCTAGATAGGAACTTCCAGTATGATCTGGATACCTACAATACCATACCCGCCCTCCACAACCCCCGTATTGAAAGCTTGGGGAAGACTGCCAGAGAGACGGGGAAACCCAATCTGGCAGTTATTTAATATTTTAATATGAACTAGAACCTGTCATGCGGTAAATCCTGAGAACCGGAAACCCCGGAAATGGACTCCGCTGGAACAATAATAACCGCACACAATGGCGGAAGGTCGAGACATCCTAATTCCAGGAGACCTGAATCTGTGGCAACTTGGGGCGACATGCTTAGCAGTCGCGAGAACCTAGCTGGCCGAGTAACAGCAAAAGAAAGCACCAACCGTGCACAAGGCGACTCAATGATAATAACAGAAACCGGGACACATGTCTACGGACCGCCATAGTTAACTAGTACCATCCATGGTATACATATTGACTGAGAATCTAGTCAAGAGTAGAGGCACCCACCCTGCCACACCCAAAGAGGTTGCAATACTTAACTGATACAGCTTAGACAGCTACGAGCATAGCTACGGGATATACCGAATGGGACTACTAAAGTGGTACCTAAATAAGTTAAACCTCGGTAACCACAGTAAAGACGTGGGAACGAGCAACGAGGTAAAGCCTAGAATTAAAGTAGTTAAGGAACTCCGAGAATGGAGAAGCACCTAAGGAATGATAGTCATGTCAATATGAATGAGAATCAGCTCCAAGGAGCAGTTATCCAACTAGGGGATCAAGGAAGAGCCAACGAGGCTACCAATTACAATGTGAACAATACCGTGACCGGTATGAGTTAACCCAAAAACTGCCTGTACCGCGCACTTGCCTCGGCAAGTGCAGTATAACGGACAGCTAAGAAGAGCTTTGACAAGCGACCAGTACTTAGCAAGTACCAAGATGGCGAACAAAGCCATATAGCCACTTAAACCCTAAGAATTGTGAAACGAAACCTTGAAAAGGCCTAACGGCTTGATCATTGTATAAAGAATATACCGGTCAGCAAGAGGCTAGACCTGGTAAGAAGCAACCGGCATTGAAATGCCGCGAAGGGTTACTTTCAAGACTCAAACTTTCCTTTCAGAACATAAAATTTCCAAAAACCCCCAAAGTTTTAAAACCAACCAGTGAACCACGATAAGTTATTATAGGACCATATAAGAGGAGTTGGCAACAGAATACTTCACTTAGGCGTGACCGACACTACAAGTGTACACAAACGAGACATGGAACAACCGCACTCCAAAGGAGCTTGCGGGCCTGACAGACCAGTTATGAGTTAGTCGGGTAAGTGGTAACGTATCAATAAGATACTCCATGTATGTATACAAGTAGAGTACGGAGCACGGGAAGTAGCCACTCCATACTAACGGACGAAAGAGCCAATTCAAAAACCAAGACAGTTGGATATCTCGAATGATCGAAGAATACAAGGAAGCTTACAAAGTTAAGGGAGTCAAGAATCCAGTAAGATGATGGATCTAAGAACATAACGTTAAGAAGTGCGAGAAGCACAGAGTATTAAGTACAGACATTGGATATGTCTCAGAAAACCTAATAATGGGTGAATACCAGCATAAGCAATACGGCGAATGCCTAATATGAACATATAATGTTCGATGAACGGGATAGAATTCCCATAGTATACCTCACTGAAGAGAATAATGACCAGACCTAGTAGGTATTAGAAGGTACCAAGGATCTACCCAATAATGGGAGACATTACAATCCTAAACGGGATAGTCAAGGACATAGCCGCAAGGCGAAGTCACAACTGAACATAACCATGAGTACAAGCCAAATGTAATGGCATTACTCAGTAGCACCCAGGAGCAATCCGAGAAGGGTGCCGGAGTCAACAGTAGTTGAACGAAACATCGTGTTGAGAACACAAGTGTTAAGTCAAACACTCGGGTAAAACCCGAAGGGATCCCACGTAACACGGGATACCCTAGATTGCCAGAGGGCATGAAACAAATATCAAGTTATTAAAAGGGCTTCCATGTATGGAAGTGCGTTGAGACAACCTTATCGAAAAGCCCAGTAATACCTCCAAACCATTTAATGGTATACGGAGAAGCGGAAACCTGTATAAACAGCCCGCATGGAGCATGGCGAGGCAATGTGGCTTATAAGCCGGTAAACTAACTGCAACTTGTAGATCTAAACGTTGTAAACCTATGCATAGAAGCATAAGAGGAACAGTGGAGAATGAACCACTACCTTAGAGTGGGGATACCACTTGTTATTATGGGGCATATGGAGCGGCATTTGCGTGAATCCTCCAGAGAAAGGCTACCACCTAGGTATGAAACGTGAACCGCTAGTGCGGTGTAGTAAAACTTGAGCATGTGTATATTGCCAATGAGTATATGAACAATAGTAGAGTATAAAGAGGAACCTCGATCAGCAATTCGAACCGAAGAGTAATCGGTTGAGTAGTAAACACTGTAAGTGTGCAATATGAACTGCAGAGTAAGCAGCGCGCAAGTGCGCAGAGAGATTTTAAGAATAGCGTATGTTGTTGAGCCAAGTGAATGGCAAGCCATCGTGTAAATGGCGAGAACACCTGGGCGGAAGCTAAAGTAGTAGCGGATGCCATAGAAATGAGAAAGAATATGGTACGCAGCAAGCAACCATTGTAAGAGTATAGCCAGTTCATGATATGAAGTTGATGAGAAAATGTGGTAAAGGAGACATGTTCATTCCTATCTCATGAGAGATTTACTGTCAAGGGTTTACGCTTCTGCACTCTGTATGACTGAGTGTTTTGGTATTGCACTTGTGTGGTAATGATCAAGTGGGAGAGCCAGGAATTGAGAAATGTCAACGAAGCCTGTTGAGTGAGAATCTAGAGAGATAACCGTGCGGCCATTGGCCAAAGATGCACAAAGAACGTGGGCAGTAACCCACAGGGCCCAGGATCGATATGTCGAAAAATGCAGAGTAGTATGAATGAAGAACTCTGGTACACAACCAAGAAACAAACATAATCCATGAGCCACTATTAAACGAGGAAGCACTACATGCTAAGTAGTAGCTTGACCTCAACCGACAACAAGTTGGGAAAATAAGTGAATAATCACAAAGGTATACAGTGTTATACGAAGTAGATTCCCAGAGAACTGGAGAGACAATCTAAAATTCATCGAATTCGCATACGGTAAGAGATACCAAGCGACGATTGAAATACATGGAGAATACCAAAGAGCAAATTAAGCTTTAATTATCAGGTCACACAGCAGAAGCTTGTGGACCGTGATTCAAGGTTAAATATACCTATGTCATAAACCCCTTGAAGCCTTAGAGGCTAAACCGAACCCGGTTATGAGTTAATTAACCGTACTGAAGTTAAAACACTTCATAATACTCGAATTGAACCAATGTTCAGTAAACATATGGTTGGTTACGCGGGCGTAACCCCCTTTAAGGGGGGTAGGGCGAGAAACCGCTTAGAGTATGTTTTACGTATTGGTGCGTAAACTACTATGTGCATAGCACAAAAAGAAATTGTTTTGATGATTGGAACTCATGTTACATAAACATGTCTACCCATTCATCGTGTAAGTATGAGTATTATGCATGAGAGATGCGAGTAATGTGTATAATAAATATGAAAGAGGAGTAGAGAAACTCTGGGGAATGAGAATCTCTATAGTATATGTCTAGTGAGATTAGACATGAGACATAATGAGTATGAATCGGCATGAAACCGATGTGTAACCTAAGAGGGAGTGAGTTCCCTAGGTGATTTTATTTGAGAATGATAGATGGAGTGAGTTCCATCCTTTGGAGTTGTATGTTATGTGTTTTAAATTGAGCAACAATTTGAGTAAATGAAGCCATAAGTATGGAATACCTAGGTAAAGTAGTGAAGCAATGAGAATGACAAATGACCTAAGTACTAGGAACTAGAGATTAATTGAAACGAATTGTTTCGTGAATATGACTAGAATGAGTAAAAGATAGAAAACAAAAATGTTTGACTATCTGATTGTTTGAAATTGACGTGGGAGGTGGAACTGATCTGCTAGCGATCAAGGGAAACCGAACACAAATTGGGGTGGAAGGATAGTTCAACACTGATGCTGATCACATCAGGGTTAGATTTCCTGAAGCTCCCTATAGTGGTCACAAGTAATCACGCCAAGAAAGATACAGCTACCATAAATCTGATTTGGAGTTGTGTGATGTTTTAAAAAGAATTTTCAAACAGATTTTGAAAAGAATTTCCTTCAAGTATGAAGATGGAAATGAAACTGGTTTTGAAACCGCTATCACCCGCCGATGGCTGAGCCTTAAGTCTTGATGACCGGTAGAACGGTGGGCGAGTATTAGTTTTGAAACCATTGCACCGTACGTGCGGCGGTCCTAAGTGACCGGTTGGGGCGGTGTCAGTGTGTGATTTTTCCAAAGGCAGCGGGACGGGGAGAGTACCCTGAGATGTTCCTGTGTTGAGTGAGTCAACCAGAGTGCCTGAGGATATATATGTGTAACGTTTTGATCAGAACCGAAGGGACCGTGGGCCAGAGAGAGTAAGTGCCCATTTGTCATGAAACGGCCGTGAACCAGAAAGAGTAAGTGTTCAACGTGACCGGTACCTGAGGGATCAGTAGTATATTACTCAATATGGATTCGAGGACTGTAGTGCCTTCTTGTCTTCGGACCGATTCCATGGAGAGAGAACAAAAAGTATTTTTGATTTCTATACATGCTGTGATATGTGTGTGGTATGTGTAGTATGAAATGAGACAGACTTGTGGAGTCTGTAAGGTTATACATGTATTATAACCTTGGCATAGTACGCCATGAGAGTAACCATCTAGATTCACCAACTTTGAGGACAAAGTTCCTAAGGGGGGTAGATTTAATACCCCGGATCTAAAAATGGTGATTAAATTACTCTAATAAAATTATTAAGGGCCTAATGGTGCCTAAAGAGTATTGGTAAAAGAATAAAACCAAAAGAAAAGAGAAAACGCTTGAAAAGCGAAAAACGCTAAAATGCGCGTTAAATGAGTATAAGAGATATATGATCTCGAGAGGGTCCGAGATGGATTCCTAAGGCTTAGTTAGGCCTAATATACGGGAATGATTCCCGAAGAAAACGGATCCAAATAATGGATTAAAACGCTAACGGAGTTTAAAGCACGTTTTTCGAGAAAACCCGAAAACGTGACTTTAAGTGGTCAAACCCGTAAAAATTATAGTTGATTAAATACTATAAATAATATTAATGGATTCTTAATAACCATTAAAATTAATTAAACGAGAAAATTCCGGAAAACGGACCCGGTAAGTGAATAGTGTCATAACCGGGAGATAAAACGCGTTTAATTCGAAAAACGGGGAAAACGCTCCAGCTCACTAATAATGTGGGACCGGTTTTAATATACACACACACACTTACTTAAACAATTAGCTAGTTTATTAAGTCACTAGATGACAAATAAATAGTGAGGAGGGAATAGTTAAAAAGGGGGGTTAGTGATTCTCTCACCTCCATTCTCCTTAGCAGCCACGTTTTTCCTCCTCCTCTCTGCATATCTTTCTTCTTCCTCTGCCTATTTCCGATTGAGAAGAAACAAAGCAGCCACCACCTCCTTCCTCCATTATCTCACTCATTTCTTCACCAAATCACACAAAAACAACCACCATTGAATTCCTCTCGTCAAGGGCTACGTTTTCCACCCTTCGAAAGCTTGGAACCTCCATCTTCACCTCCATGGAAGTTTGGCCTCTTGAAGCTTAAAGGGGTGCTTTGGACTCCCCATCATCTCCTTAATGTTTTAAGGTAATAATATAATCAAGAGTTCCATCCTTTCCTAGCTTGTTCTTGTAAAATAAAAAAAAACCCACGTTGGATTTTTCTCCATTTCAGTCGGTTTCTCCATGCCATTGTGGGGTGTTGGAAATTCCATTATTTGATTGCCAAGCTCTCCTTTGGACACTCTAAGGTAATGTCAAAGTTAAGCCTTAAAAACTAGCTCTTAAATACTAGTTTTGTAAGGAGGGTTTGAATTAATAAGTTTGATATATGTGTATGGGGATATGATTGTAGTTGGCAATCTATGCCCCTTTGTTTTGATGTGGAACATGAAGAGAAAGAGGGAACAAGAGAAAGAGGAAGAAGAGGGAGAAAACCGAAAAGGAGCAAGGTAAAAAGCTTACCTTGAGCTAGTTTTATGTGACTTGTGAGTTAAATGATAGGTTGAATTAAGGACCTTGAACTTGAGTAGTAATGATACTACAATATTGTTAGTTGAATGAGATTGTTTTAATGTGGTTTAAGTGTGCAAACAAACCTAGGAAACTAAGCTAGTCATATGTGAGAACCATGGGAATTTGATGTGTTATTGGTGCCTAAACAAAACAGGGGTGAAGATTGTGTTTGTGAGTACATTTAGTGTGGTGAAAATGCTAAGGAAAGCAAGTAGGTGCTGTCAAAATTTGCCTAGGAATGGATAAGTTGAGTGTTTTATTATAAGGAAGAAGCTAAGTGGTTTAAGGAGATGCAAGTGGGTGGTTAATGATTTGGAAACCGAACAAGGAGAAGTGTGTGTGAGGAGTAGAAATAAGGTCAACCGAAGTGTTGGAAATGGCATTATTTGAATGGTAAAAGAGGGAGCTAAATCTGTAGCAAAAGAGGTTGTGTAAGTGCCTTAGGAGTTTTTAGAAAACAAAGAAGATTTTAGGCTTTAAGAGTGAGTCTTGGAACTTGGTATGAGGTGTGCATTATCTTGGAAGTTTTGGAATGGTCAAATTAAGAGAGAACAAAATGCAAGTGCCAAGAGAGGTTTGAGAATGCACAAGTGTGCATTAGTGTAGAAATGAGAATGAAAGAAATTGTGATTTGGAGCAAGAGTTTGAGTAAGGTTTGAGCCTATGATTTGAAGAGTTTTAGAGCATGTTTTAAGGTGATTAAACATGTGGAAAACTTGTGGAAAGTTTATGGAAAGATTAAGGGTGGTTTAAGGATTGATTTGGAGTGGAAAAATCAAGTTTGGAGCAGGTTTTAGCAGGGTCCGGGACTTGGTCCTTGGACAAAGTCCCGGACCACACCTAAATTAAGGCCGAGAGTGCACATCCTGCTTTGGTCCGGGACTATACTCCAGGACAAGGTCCCGGACCAGGTGTAAATTTCACCCGAGAGTTAAGTTTGCAATTGGTCCGGGACTTAGGGTAAGGACCAAGTCCCAGACCACCCCCAGAAACCTAAGAGAGTGTTTTAAGAGGTTTAAATGATGGGGGTTTGAATGTTAATGATGTTATAAGATGTTAAGGCCTTGTTTGGTGAGATGTAAAGGCCCTAAGAAGTGTTAGAAAGTGTTAGAAGTGTTTGAGATGTGAGAGCTTAAAGTAACAAAAGTGAAACCGAGATAACGGGATAACGGGGTAACTACGGGAATAACATTTAATTATGTTCCGTATGATCTTAGTATTAATAATAATGTTTGAAACATTATCAGAGAACCGTGCGTGACCCGAGCTTGGTGAGATGACACGGTAAAAGTAAAAACCCCGGTGAAAGGTATGATTTTCTCATGCCCCGTATGCTAACCGAGTTACTCTGATTTGTGTGTTTGTGTGCCGGCTTAATCAAGATTAAAGCATGAAACTAATCCCTTGTTTGGTTATGCATGCGTTGTTGTATGTTGTATGAACTAACATACTTGTATGCCGGTGTGGTCTAACATAGTGCATAGACCGACTCATAGAGAGTAGTGAAAGACTAGAAACCCGTAGATCGGGTAGTCTCACGAACAATGGTAACATGTAAACACACACAAGCTATCGATTAAAGTATAACGATAACACAAACATACGAACTCCCTAAAATGTGAGGAGATGTACGGGTTGAGTAAATACCCGATAACGGTTAGAGAACCTTATTGAAACAATCCACGAAATAAATATGAGTGGAGAGATAAATGACCTCCATCGAGAGGATTGAAGTTAGTCCAATAATGTAAACATATAAGAAAGGTAAGAGACCTAAGGGACTATGTGACTCCCTTGAGATACGGTCGACCTCTTATATGAGGATTTTACCCGGTATAAGAAAATATCCAAAAGTATAAGTATATGAATGTAAGGGTAACCCTTAAGCCTAAGATTACCCGAATTTAAGTAAAGTTCCCAAAGTCATTAGAAACATCGAGAATGATGCTTCTAGACTAATATACATGATATTACTATAACTTCGAGAGAGGAGTGTACGGGAACGAGAGTAGTCCGAGAGTAGTCGGACCTAAGTAAAAGAGATAGGAACTAAGAGAGAGTTCCGTGAGCTAGTTGAACCTTCCCACCATGCTAGACCCAGAGTAGGGTCGAAACCGGGGAAGTAAGACTATGCTAGAGAGCCATGAGTTTTGGCTTAAGTATGTAAAGAGAGTAACAAGCGTGACGTAGGAGACCTGTAGTGTCTCGAGAATCTACAAGAGCTTGAGTATGAATAACCCAAGAGTGTGGGTGAGTTAATGAGTATAAATAACCCGAGAGAAAGGGGTGAGTATATGTATGAGTAACCCGAGAGAATGGGTAAGTATAAGAATGAGTAGCCCAAGAGAATGGGTGTGTATACGAATAAGTAACCCGAGAGAGCGGGTGAGGTATCGAATAAGTAAACAAGGCATAGTGAGGAATAACCCTCAATGCCTAAGAGTAACCAATTACCACTAACAACATTGTTATGTTAGTTTGGAATCGTGTTCCGTGATTGGATGTAGATTCCTTGTGTGATATATATATTGTATTGCCATGATGCATGTTGTTTGATTAAATGAACTCCATGTATATCCGACCCAAAGTAGTCGGTGTACCGTGGTTAGCACGCGGTATATGCGAATTTCATGCGCAGCGTAAGCTGACCCCCTAGGGGGAACGTTTTTAGTGTGCAGGTACTCGAAGCTGACCACCGTTCGAGAGAGTAGGACGGGGACAATTATGAAGCGTGGGTAGTTAGATCGTAATTACTTATGCATTTAAATGAGGTGTAAGTCCGAGTATGTTATCGGCATCCGAATATTGTAGACTTGGTATAGTAAAGAAGTGGAATGAGTATTGTATTTGTATGAAGTACTCGGTTGATCCAGTCCATCAGACCGTTACTGTATATGAGATAGGCCTGGTTAGCCATATGGGTGGCTAACGGCGTTGTTCACCCCTCGTTGTAATTAGAGTTCCGCTGCGTGAGTAAGTGTAATTAGTAACGGATTATGAGGTAATGATGAGATTAACGGTTGGGGTGTTACAACAATAACCGTACTTAACGGCATAAGATTGAAGATCTTAACCAGGGGATAACTAAATTTGAGGCACGATGGGGCGACGTGCTTTGCAGTCGCGAGAACCATGTGTAGCCATCAAGAAGAGAAGCATGACTACGCAAGGAAGTGAAAAGGCGGAGTAACAAAACCCGAGACGAGAGAGTCCGCGGACTGTAATGCTTGACAATACCACCAACGGTATACTAACCGACTAAGGAATTAGTCGAGGTTGGATAACTCCAAACCTACTATGCCAATAGGACTACGGCGTAGTTCCTAAAGATTAATCAAACCTCGGTAACCACCATAAAGGTGTGGGAACGAGCCACGAAGCAAGTACACGGAGAACCACAAGGATCGAGAAAGCACCCGAAATAACGAAAATCATGTCAAGAACACTGAGAAGCCACTCAGGGAACCGATAACTAAGATCAAAAGATCGAAGGAAGATCCAGTAAAACCACCAAAATACGGATGAAAACAATACAGTAACCGGTACATGTTAACCTGAAAACCGACGTACCCGCGCACTTGCCAAGGCAAGTGCAGCAACTACAAGGCAAATCGGAAGACGTTAAACGACTAACAAGTACCTACTAAAGTTCCTTCATGACAATGAAACAAATATAGGATTACCAAACTAATGAACTTGAAGAATGAAACCCTGGAAAGGCCTAACGGCCCGACCTTCATATTATGAACATACCAGTCAGCAAGAAGCTGGACTTGGTCAAGACCTCAGACGTGGCAACGCCATGAAGATTTCTTTTAAACCCTAGATTTCTATTCCAAACACAAACTTTTATTTCAAAACCCAAATTTTCCTTTCAAACACAACCTTTCTTTTAAACCTTAGATTTTTTTTAAACAAACCAGAAGAATCACGGTGAGTATCATAGAATGATACAAGAGGAGTTGACAATAGAATACTTCACCTAGGCATGTGACGAGCACTACGAGTGTACCCAAATACGGGATGTGGGACGACCACACTCCGAAGGAGCTTGCGGGCCTGACAGACCCTTTTGTGAGTTAGTCAGGTAAGTGGTAACGTACCAATAAGGTACCCCACATATGTATACATGTAGTGTACGAAACACGGGAAGTAGTCAGCTCCGTTCTACGGACCATAAGTAAATTCGAACCAGAACAGTTGGATACCTCAAACGAGCAAAGGGAACTCAGATAAGCTTACAAGCTAAAGGAGTCAAGAACTCACTCCAAGAGGATGATTAAGAGTTAGGAAGTGCGAGAAGCACTAGTAATTGAGCAAAGACATCGGATATGTCTCGAGGATATTGAAGAAAAGCATATTAGCTGGAATGAATAACCGGTCTAAATCCGGTAAGGCAAATGCCTAACACGAACACACCAACGTTCAATGAACAAAGTAAAATACCCAGAGATATCATATAAGGTACCGGAGGATACCATTCACCACCGAAGAAAATATTGAACCGGCCAAGACATATGAAAAGTATTTGTAGTCTACCCTCAGGACAGGAGACGTATAACCCCAAACGGGACAATTTGAAATCTGAACCGCAATGCGGAGTAAACTGAACGTACCCATAAGTTAGCCAAAGGTAATGGCGTAACTTGATAACACCAGGAGCAATCCAAGAAGGGTGTCAAACTAAATGTAGTGACAAGAACACACAATAATTTGCACAAACACCCGGTTAGAATACCGAAGGGATCCCACTTACTAGGGGATACCCTAAATTAATAAATGGTACCAATCAACACCAAGATACCTAAAGGACATCCAACGGATGGAAGCGTGATGCAAAGATCCTATCATGGAGCCTAGTAATACCTTCAAGCCATTAGATGGTATACGGAGAAACAATGCTTGTGAACAGCCTAAGAGGAGCGGAGCTCTAGGCAACGTGGCTAGTATGTCATGAACCTACTACATTACATAATCGAACGGTTGCAAAACCCATTGTGAACTATATGGAGAGTTGCCAAGAACGGCACCAGTAAAGATGGTATAATAACCAACAAGCAGAGATACCACTCGTTAACGTGATATCGTGAGAGCGGTGAACACATAGACTCCAAAGAAGAGGATGTCAGCAGTGAATGTCTGAAGATACACCTCTTGCAGAACTACTAATGTAGCGAAGCTTGAGCATACAATGGTGGCCAAGCGATGTGGGAATAAGCTGTTATAGCAATTGTTGAAAACCGAAGAGGAACCGGTTTAGAAGAAAGGCAAAATCAATAACGCTCAAGGAGCTTAGAGATATTAATGGTATACCATGGTATAGATGATGGAAAAACATGAGCAGAAGCTAAGTGATAGCAGATGCCATGGAAACCAAAGTTGGAAATAAACACGAACATGGTGCACAATCTATGTTAATAACCACACAATGACATGGAGTTGTTAAATACGAGATGGCAGACAGAAATGATCATTCCGTTTGCAATCGTATGAGAGATTTACTGCCAAGGGTTTACGCCTCTGCACTCTGTAGGACTGAGTGTTTTGGTATTGCACTTGTGCAGTAATGATCTAGTGGGATAGCTAGGAATTTGGGAGAATGACAATTGTGGTAAAAGAAGAAGGAAACTTACTAAGTCATAAGGACCGATGCATAGAAAATGCAAGGTCATACAAGTAAAGAACACTTGTATAAAATCAAATAAGTGAGCATAATTCAGAAGCCACTAACAACAGAGGAAGCACTACAACTAAGTAGTGCCACAACCTCAATCGACAATAAGTCGGAGGAACCCAGTGAATAATCACGGAAGTACACAACAGTATATACAAAGATTCCAGAGAGCTGGATAGAAAACCTATAACTCATTGAGTTCGCGAACGGTAAAGGAATATCACGCTTGATTGATAAACCTTATTCCCAAGATAAAAAAGGGATAAAAGGGTGATGGAAAGCACGTTGAGCATTACGAGAAGGGCAAATAAACCCTAAGTTATCAGGGTCGCGCAATAGAAGCTAGTGGTCCCAGAATTCTAAGGTTAATACACCTAGTGAATGTATGGCTAATTATCAATGCCTTGAAGCCTTTTTAGGGCAGAACCGAACCCGGTTAAGAGTTAAACAACTCCGATGAAAATTCTTGATGTAGGGATGAACCGGTAATACGGTTAAGACCCATTGATCAAGGAACATTGTACAATAGACCGCATGAAAGTTAAAATACTCCATGACGGCTGAACGCCTTAGACCAATGTCCAATGTTGACACATGGTAGATAACGTGGGTGTAATCCCTTTTAGGGGGGGGGGTAGACTGAAAAACCGTGAAGTGTATGTTTTACGTGATAAGTGCGTAAACTACAATGCGCATAGCACAAAAGAATTTGTTTTGATGATTGGTACTTATGTTACATAAACATATCTATCCATTCATAAGGTATTGTGGTTGTTTGTGATATTTGAAGTGGAAAGGAGTAGAGAAACTCCAGGGGAATGAGAACCCTGATTGGTAATAGTATGGGAAATTAGTATGTTTGGGAGACTTGATGAGTATAAATCGGTATGAAACCGATGTTGAACCTAGTGGGAATTGAGTCCCCTAGGTGACTTGAGTTGACTGGATTTTCTTGTAAACAAATGGAGGATAGAAATTGATTTTACTTGCGAACAATTGGAGGATAGAAAAATGAATTGGGATTATAATATAAATTGAATTCCTTAGGTAAAGTAATTGAAGATAAATGGAGTAATAATCAATGAGATGATTATTAATGAGTAAATGTATTTTATAAATTTATAATGTATTGTTGTGTGATCATGACTAGAAAGATTAAGAAGATAGAAAATGAAATAATGATTGACTATTTGATTGTGTGAATTGAGGTGGGAGGTGGAACTTGATTTGCTAGCGATCAAGGGAAACCGAACACAAATTGGGGTGGATGGATAGTTCAACACCAATGCTGATCACATTGGGGTTGAATGACTCTTGAAGCTCCCTATAAGTGGCCACAAGTAATCACACTAGTAATAGGTGAAACTAACACAAATTGGAATTTGGAGTTGTATTGAGTTTTCAAAATGAATTTCTCAAACCAATTTTGAAACAAATGGTTTTCTTCAAACTTGAGAATGAGGATCGGTTTTGAAACCGCTTCCACGGGTGCTAGTTGGACCTTCTCATGGTTAGGCACCAGTATCGGGTCGAACCCAGGGAGTAAGGCTAGTTGTGAGTCGGTGGGAGTGATGATTAGTTTTGAAACCACTACAACTGACAAGCAACGGTACTAAGTGACCGGTAGGACGTTTGTAGTGTGTGTTTTGTATTTTTCCAAGGGCCACCAAATATGAGTAGTCCAGTCAGGGAAGAGTAGCCACTTTGGAGCCTGACGATCTCTAGATGTGCAAATGAATTTGATCAGAACCAAAGGACCGTAGGGCCAGAGAGCGTAAGTGCCCAAAGTCATGACGGCCATGAACCAGAAAGCGTAAGTGTTCAAACATGACCAGTACCTGAGGGATTTCTCGATATGGGGGAGGACTTAGTGCCTAATTGTCTGCGGATGGACCCCCATGGAGAGATTGGAAAAGGATATTTTTGATTGTTATGCATGCAATGACATGTTGTTTGAATGTGTGGTATGTATTGAATCAGACTGTTGGAGTCTGATAGGTTATAGAGAGATTATAACCGTAGCATTGAGTACTTGGTGACTAACAATCTTAGATTCACTAACTTTGTGGGCAAAGTTCTTTAAGGGGGGTAGATTGAAATACCCCGAACTTAATTAGGGTAATTAAATTACTCTAATATGATATTTGAGGGCCTATTAGTGCCTAAAGATTTTGGTAAAGAAAATAAATCTAAAAGAAGAGGAAATGCTTAAAAAGTGAAAAACGCTAAAATGAGCGTTATGTGACCATAGGAGGAATACGACCTCGGTTAGAGTATTAGATGGATTTCCAAGGCTTAATATGCCTAATTAATATACGGGAACAATTCTCAAAGAAAATGATCCATAAATCGAATTAAAAACACTAATAAAGCTTTAGCGCACATTTTTCAAGAAAACCTAAAAACGTGACTTTGAGTGGTCAAACGAACCCGTAAAATTATGGTTCATTAAATAATATAATTAAGCATCAATGGAAGCTTAATAACCATTAAAATTAAAGAAACGAGAAAAATCCAGAAAACAGGCCCGTTAGTGAATAGTGCTAAAACCGGGTAAATTAATGAGCGTTTTCTGTAAAAGACGAAAAAAACGCTCCAGCTTGTACATATATATGGGGCTGGTTTTTAAAGAGTATCAGCCCCTCTCACATTACTAGATAGCTAATTGAATAAAAAAAGGAAAAGCAAAAAGTGGAAAAGTTACAAAAGTAACTTTTCTTCTCTCTCCTCCCTCATTTCTCTCTTTCCTCTCTTTCTTCCCTTCCTCCTTCCTCCAGCCGGCTCCCACTCCCTATCTACTGGTTGGAACGATTTTGAACGCAGCCATGGCTTCTCCTCCCTTCCTTGCCTTGCCCAAGCTTTACTAAAGCTCAAAACACAAAAATAATCACATATTCTTCATCCCCTCAACTAGCTCTATCATTCTCTCTTTTTAAAAATTCCAAAAGGATGAACTTCATCTCCATGGGTTTAGCCCATTTGAAGAGAAAAGGGCATCAAATTGAAGCTTGGAGTCTCCTCTCTCTCCTAAGGTAAAAATCTCTAAGAAAACCTCATTTTTCTCCACTCATTTGTGCTGGCCGATTTTTGCTCTCTCTCATACCTTGTTTTCCTCTTGTTTTGGAGCTTTGTTTCAACCCTCCAATGGTGGTGGAACCCCCTTCTTGACTCAAGGGGTAAAACCCCTCTTAAAAACTCCAAAAGGTAAACCCTAACTATGGTGTTTCAAGCCTTTCATTGAATTAGAGTATTCCAAGGGTTTAGGATTTTAATTATGTGTATTTTGTGTTCTTGGAATGTTGGGAATGGAGTTTGGCAACTCCATTGCCCACTTGACCGAAATGGAGAAGAGGAAGAGGAAGATGAGAATTAAAAGGGGGCTTGGAAAGCTTAAGGTAAGAAACTCACCTTAATGTTTAATTCCATTGTTTTGGAACTTGGGATGGGTAATTAAAGTAATGAAACCAAAAATTTGTGCTAGTAATATGCTTGGTGGAAGTTGAGAGAAAATTGTGAATTGATGTTTGAATTAAGGGCTTAAGTGCCAAGCTTTTGAGTTATTGAGATATATTGTGCTTTATGAGGTTTGGATGAGGTTGATGAATTAATTGTGTGCTGGTAGGACCCTTGTAAGGGTGTGGCTAGTTTAGGATTGAAAAAGGTGAAAAAGATGAGTTTGGATATGTTAGTTTTATGGGGAGGTTATGGCAAACTTTTAGTAGAAAATGAGTGTTTCTAGGTGGCTTGGTAAGTGGGAGAACTTAGGTATTCAGTTGGGTTGATTAGAGTTGATTAGTAACCTTGGAATGGTAGGTGGAGATTTGGATTAGAGAAGGATAAAAATCTGTAGCAATTTGCAAATGAGGATTTTAGAATTTCTAGAAATGAGTTAGTTTGCAAGACTTAGGAAAATGAGAGTGGACTTGGGTTTTAGAAGTGCATTGTCTAGGGATGAATTGGAATGGTCATTAAGAGATTTGGTATGGTTGGTAGAAGATGGTAAACTATCAAGAAGAGGTAGAAAGGCACAAGTGTGCAAAATGCAAAAATGTTAGAAGTGAATTTGTTGAATTTGAGCAAGAAGTTGAGCAAGGATTTAACCAAAGATTTGGAGCGGTTTAGAGCATGTTTGAGGTGTTTAAATATGTAGGAAACTTGTGGAAAGGTTAGGGGTGGATTAAGGGTTGATTTGGGGCTGAAATTTTACATAAGTAGCAGTTTTTAGTAGGGTCCGGGACCTAGGTTGGGAACCAAGTCCCGGACCACATCAGAAAACAGGCCGAGACTGAAAATAGGTATTGGTCCGGGACCTAGGTCCATGACCCAGTCCCGGACCACTAGTAAAAATCGGCTGAGAGTTAGTTTCTGTATTGGTCCGGGACCTTGGGTGCGGACCAAGTCCCGGACCACCCCCAAAACCCTTCCGAAAGTGTTTTAAAGGGGCTAAAAGGTGGGGGATTGATTGGTATTTGCTTTAGATGATGTTTAGGAGTTGTTTGGTGACCTTTAAGGGTCCTAAGAAGTGTAAACAAGTTGGAGAAGTGATTGAGGAAATTGTGAGTTTAAGAACACATGAACAAAACTAAAGAATAATGGGATAACGGGGTTAATTACGGGAGTACTAGTTTTACATACCGTAGTACCTTAAATTAATGGAGATGTTTGAAATATTATCAGAGGAACAAGTGTGAACCGAGGAACATGAGGTGAACCGGTAAAGTTAACCCAAGGTGTAAGGTATGATTTTCTCATGCCCCGTATGCTACCTTGGTTACTCTGATTTGTGTGCTTGTGTGTTGTGTGATCACCTAACAAGATAAATGCACGAATCTGATTGTTTGTACTCTCTTGTGCTTGTTTTGTATTGCCCTTGTTGGATTGTTGATTAAATTGAAGTTTGTATAATTCATGAAATGTGTGATTGTGGATGAATTGCTTGAGTGTGGATTGTATGCTATAGTTCAACTCATAGTTGAGTCTTGTTTGATTAATGACTCATAGAAAGAGTCATGTTGTGAATTAATGAAAACGTGGAAACACACTAAAACTATCGAACCAAGTAACGATAACATAAACCTATGAACTCACTAGAATGTGAGAAAGTATACGGGATTAGTAAACTCCCGATAACGGTTAGAGAACCGAATTGATTTAATCCACAAGACAAATAATAGTGGAAGTATATAAGTAACCTCTATTTAGAGGATTGATAATTGTTCAAAATATGAACCTTGAGTAAAGTAAAGAATGGTAAGGGATCACCAAACCCCTTAGAAAGATAGTCGAACCCCAATGAGAGGATCCGACTAAAATAAACAATGTCCCGAGCATGAGAGTATTCGATAAGTTGGGTAAAACCTTAAATCTGAATACTAGACATTGAGAAATTCCCTAAGCTAATAGATGTTATCGAGAGAGATACCTCTAGGCTAATCCATGAGATTGAGAATTGACTCCGAGAGAGGAGTTTTGGGAATTTGAGTAGTCCGGTAGAGAACTGGACATTTGAGAATTTGAGGAGCTAATTGTATAGCTCCATTTGTATTTGTAAGCCCGGTGGTGAGTCTTTTGTATGACTCTGCCAAGAGGTCGTGGGCAAAGACTTAAAAGATGCCTTTGAGTATTGAGATATTGGTTTGAGCATTCGATTTGAGAATTTGATTGAGGTAGAGAATTGAGTATTGAGTTGAAACTTGAGAGAGTTGAGAGTTGAGTTGGTAACTTGAGTATTGAGCCTTGAGATTGAGGGTTGTAAAACTTGTTGAGATTGAGAGTAAGAGAATCTGAGTAAGTGTAACCCAAGAGTGTGGGTAGAACAATGAAGAATGGATTAAGGCATAGTGAGGTAGAACCCACAAAGCCTAGGTATATATATATTAGTCTAACCTCTTGATGTGTGTGTTAGTGTTTGTATTCGGTGTTGAACCGTGATTGTGCTAATATACATAAATAATGTATTGTTGCCTTGCATGCTGTTTGATTTAAAATGAACCGCATGTTCTCGACCAAAGTAGTCGGCGTACCCCTGTTAGCACGCGGGGTATGCGAATTTCATATGCAGTAAATTGCTGAGCCCCTTGGGGAACTGTTTTTATTTTCCAGGTACATGGAAGCTGATCACCGTTCGAGAGTAGGACGGGGTTGACATTAAGCATGGGTAGTTGTTGAGGAATTGTAATTGTTGTATTGTGGAATTGTAAGATCGATTGATTATCGGTGTACTTGAAGAACTATAGATACTTGGTATAGAATTGAATGAGGTTTGTATTTGTATTATTGTTGAATTGGTTTAGGAATGGAAAGGTATTTGTATAGTTTGTTTGTAGTACTCGGTATAATAATCCATCAGACCGATAATGTATTTGTGTTGTTGTATTGGAATTGGCCTTGTTAGTCACGTGGGTGTAACACCCCTTCTATTAATACAAACCTTACCGTCCAATCTCCTCGTGCTTTCAGAGTCATGCAGCGGATACACACTTACATACAATGGGTGATACAATGCCGTTAGTCACCCACGTGACTAACGAGGCTACTACTTCTATATGCATCATCGGTCTGATGGACCGGAATCCCGAGTACTACACATTTACAACACCTACTCCATTCATCAATCGAATACTATAATGTTCCATTCAATACCTTACTCCTTCGTAAACCACACAATACAAATACATAACCGAGTTTATTAGGTTCCCAATACAAATACAATGCTTCTTCCAAGTTCATATGTACTCATTAAGGGTCTAACCACCACTCATTCCTCACAACTACTTACTTTCCAACTACAAGGGGTGTGCTAATTAGTACACCTCTACATTCTACTACTACTATCCAAATGTAGTCACCGGTCTCGTGCCTTGACCATATCCTCTTCGGGTACCTGCACACTAAAAACGTTCCCCCGAGGGGGACAGCTTTCGCTGAGCATGATAACTGCATAGTGCATACCCCGCGTACTAGTGAGGGTACGCCGACCACTTGGTCGAATACATGCGGTTGATTTCATTCAAACATACATGCATACATGCTCTTATACATAATATTACAATACATTACGCAAGGCATACACACATACATTCACTTCATTACATACAAGGAATACAATATAAACCGTCCAATACGCACTTACCTTCTTCCGAAATACACACACTCATTACATACTGAAATACCCCGAACTTAAATATGGTGATTATATTATTCTAATATAGTATTTAAGGGCCTAATAGTGCCTAAGTAATTTTGGTAAAGAAAATAATCCAAAAAGAAATGAGAAAAACGCTTAGGAAGCGGAAAACGCTAAAATGAGCGTTAAATAACCATAGGAGGTACGAGACCTCGGTTATAGTATCGTAAGTACTCCTAAGGCTTATTCATGCCTAATTAGTATACGGGAATGATTCTCGAAGAAAACGGATTCAAGAAATGTATTAAAACGCTAAAAGAGCTTTAGCGCACGTTTTTCGAGGGAACCCGAAAACGTGACTTTAAGGGTCAAACAGACCCGTAAAAATTATAAATCATTAAATAATAATTATTAAGCATTTATGGAAGCTTAATGACCAATAAAAATAAAGAAACGAGAAACTTCCGGAAAACGGGCCCGGTTAGTGAATAGTATCAAAAACCGGGTAAAATAACGAGCGGTTTCTGTAAAAAACGAAAAACACTCCAGCTAGTATTTACAGAGGGGGCCGGTTTTTACTGGTGTAAACAGCTCTCTCTCTAACACACACACACATAACAAATAAGTAAATCAAGAAAGCAAAAAGTAAAAAGTACAAAAGTAAATACCCCCTATCTCCTCTTATTCTCTCATTTCTCTTCTCTCTCTCCAACTCCCTCCCTCTCTCATGACGGAACCCCCTCTCTCTCTCTTCGCAGCTCTCTCTCTCCTCTCTCTCTTCTGTTGGCGATTTCAAAGCCCCAAAGGAAGCTCCCATGGCTTCCTCACCTTCTTCCACAAGCTCTAGCTCCATGTGAGATCCAAATGTAAAATAATTACATATTTGTAATCCCCTCATCCTCCTATACATTTCTATTTTTCCAAAATTCAAAAAGGATGAGTTTCATCTCCATGGGTTTTCCCCATTTGAAGAGAAAAACACACCATTGTGAAGCTTGGAGTCTCCTCTTTCAAACAAGGTAAAAATCTCCATGAAAAACCTTACCTTTCTCCATCTCCTTGGTATGGCCGATTTTTGCCTCTCTCTCTTACCTTGTTTTTTCCTCTTGTTTTGGAGCTTTGCTTCAACACTCCAATGGTGGTGAGAACACCTTCCTGAACTAAGGGCTAAAACCCCTCCTAAAGCACTCCAAAGGTAAACCCTAGAAAATTGTATTTTGAACACTTCAATGAACTAGCATAAATCTAAGGGTTAGTGTATTAATTATACTTGTTTGGTGTGCTTGGGTGATGGGGATGGAGTTTGGCAATTCCATTCCCCACAAAATCGATTTGGACAAGAAAGAGAACAAGAAGAAGAAATGGAAAAGAAAGAATGAGTATAAGCTCAAGGTAAGAGCTCATTCCTAATGTAAATTTATTGCATTAGAGTAATGGGAATGGGTAAAATATTTAAAGAACCCAAAACCTTGTACTAGTATTGAGAATTGTGAAGTTGAGTATTTAAGTGCAAGTATTTGAATGAAGGTTTGGAGCCAAGTAGAATGAGTATGTGTATTAGTATTGTGATGGATGGGTATTGATGTATTAAGATTGCTTATATGTGTGCTGGTAGAAACCCTTGTGGTTTGCTAGAATAGAATAGGGATGAACTTGATGAGAAAGGATGTGTGTGGATAAGTAGGAAAGTAGATGAGTTATGGCAAAATTTTGGTAGGAATTGTGCATTAAGGAATGACTTGGTGAATGGGGTGAACCAAGGTATGTATTGGGAGTAGAGAGATGTTTAGTAGCTAGGGAATGGTAATTGTAGTATGAGGATAGGAAGTGTAAAAATCTGTAGCAAAGTGTATAGGAACACATTGGAGAAGTTAGGAGAATTTAATGTGCAGGATCTTGATAAGATGAGTGTTAGAACTTGGGTGTAGGTAGTATAATGGCTTGGAAATGAATTGGTATGGTAAGGAGAGGTATTTAGAATGCTAGGAATGGCATTGGTTGAGAAAGTTGAATGGGAGAATTGAATTGTAAAATCTGTAGCATAAGTGTAACAAAAAACTGTTACAAGTGTTGGAAAAGAAGCGAGGGGATTGTGTAAGTTATTGATGGATTTAGTGATGGATTTGGTGGATGAATTAAGGCAATTTGGAGGGCCTAAGTAGTGTTAAAACTGATAAGTGTGAAACATATAGGCTTTTTAGGGTTTAAATACCTTATAATTTGTAACGATTCAGGCAAAATTTCCCACTTATTATGTGTTTTTCCTAAGATTGATGCTTTGATAAGAACTGATGTGTTATATATGTTAAATACAGGAAAAACCCAGGAAATAAAGATTATACATCATAAGGAGTACAACACAACAAACGGGGAACAAATCAGGAGAAGAGAAAAAAATGGGTCTTGTCCGGATCAGTTTGGCCGGACACAAAGCCGGACGTCTCTTGTCCGGATCTGTTTGGCCGGACAAGAGCCGGACGTGACTAAAATTCCAGATCCGAGAGTTCGCATTCCAGATCTAAAACTCTGTGTCACGTCCGGATCCGGACACGATCCGGACGTCACACAGAATTGAAAAATAAAAATGCACGCACTGATAATTAGCCTTTCGGCTAATTATCGAGCAGCGCATTAACAGACAGTCGGCATGGAAACAGGGGAGCGGCGCACTGCAGCATTAATTGACGAGGCTCCACGCTCCCTCAATCAAACTATCCACTGACCCTTGTTTCCTCCTCTAACCCTATATAAACCCAGCACAGCCTTCATTCCAAACCGTACCTGACTTCACAGTCTCTCTCCTCTCTAATCCTCTCACTCACCATACGTCCATCTCCATTCTTCTATCTCCTCCATAAACCTGCATAGCTCACTCACGATTCATCTGCTATCTCACAAAAATACCTTCGTAAACCTCCGCTCATATCCCGTATCCATTTCGTGACATTTTAGCCGTGTCCGACCCTTGTCCGGATCCGGACACACCCATTCCACCCACGTCCGGATCGCGTCCGACCCAGACAGATCCGGACATCTCACGTCCGCCTCTGTCCGACCCTCTTCAGCCGGACACCTCACAAAACTCACAAAACTTCCATTTTCGCCCCATTTCACCCATTCACTCCATTATCACCAAGACCAACCTTCAAGCCAGCATAGCGCAAGGACAAAGGACGGAGCGAGCAAGAAGATCTTCGTAACAGATGATTTCTTCTAACTCTCTCTCATTTATTATTATAATCGCTATGTCTAGCTAAGAGGATTTACTCTAGGGGAAGGGATGTTGTAATTAGTTAAACTCTGCATTATTTTGCTGCTTGTTGAGACAATTTGGATTGTTCAGGTTAATGCTTTTAAGTGCTTTTAATAAACGTCATGAATTTATTATAAGCCCTCGAATCATGTTATGATCAGATAAGGTGATTAGCATTGACGGTCCTATTAACCTGTTACCTGTGATAATTGCAATCGGATAGATTACTTTAGTCACTAGGAGCTTTAGTCCGGATTAAAACCAGACTAGTAATTCTGTGCAATAAAACCATCTAGATATACTTGCTAGGTCTAGACTAGAACTACATGCCCTGTCTAGATGAGCTATCTGGAATTAAGACTTAATACAGAATAGATAATTGAGAATTACAAGCCGATCCAAGTCTCCACTTAAGCAGTAGAATATGCAGAACCTAGCTAGTGAAACAACTCCCTGAACCTAGAGTACCGTTCACACTCCCAAAACTATCACTTTAATTTATCTGCTATTTACTTTCTTGTTATCTATTTGTGAAACCCAAAACCAAAACAAAACCCCCTTTTTGAGTTAACCATTACCTAAGGCTAGACTTACTTATCAAGTCCCGTGGATTGACACCCGGTCGCTTCATTGAATTACTATACTATTTCGACCGGGATTTTTGCAACCTGACGATCTATTGAATTATTGAATTCTAGGATTATTTCTAGGCTTTTAATATACCAAATAAATCGTTTGCAAAATGGCGCCGTTGCCGGGGACTTGACTTTTGTCTAGTCCCTAGCCTTGGTTAATTCGTTACTTTATTGCAACACACTGTTTATAATTGTTTGTTTTGTAATATATTTTGATTTTAATTTATTTTGTGTGCCATTTTATACAATTGTTTTTCATTACTTTAAAACTCACTCATTTTGTTCCTTTCTCGGGCTGATTATAAGCACCTAGTGGATGCGAAGAACACGCTCAACTGGTCCCCCGGATACAGACTTCGATCCTGAAATCGAAAGAGTCTACCTCCAAGCTTTGAGAACAAGAAGGCAGCTTGACTTCAATATGGCAGGAAATCATGACCAAATTGGAGCAGGTGCAGTGGCCCAATACACGATGGGAAGGATAAACAGACCACCAGCCACACCAAGACGAGGGCCAGTGGTTCTACCCAATCTGACTGCAGAACTTATAGCCGATTGGCAAAAGGTAAAACCTTCTCACCAATCCAATGCTGTTAGAAATCACCCTGCAGGTACTTTTTCAGGTGCAGACCCATCGGATGCATTAGACCATGTACATCGCTTTCTGGTGCACTTGGACTCTCTTGGCTTATCTCAAGGATTGGAGGAGTACGCCAGATTGAGCCTGTTCCAGCACAGCTTATCAGGAGAAGCCTCGAAATGGTTCCACAGACTACCACCAGGCATCATTACCACCTGGGAGCAGATGATGGACAAATTCTACGAGAAGTACATTCCCATCTCCCGGACACGACAAATGATTGCCGACCTGATGGCATTCAGACAGAAGGGTAGTGAGACAGTCTGTGAGGCGTGGGACCGATTCAAAGAGCTACTCCGCCAGTGCCCTCACCATGGTCAGGACATCACTTCACTAGCTCAGGGATTCTTCCAGGGGTTAAAAGACGAACACAGAGGCGAGATAAGATCCGCCCTAGGAGGAAACCTGCTAGCAAAGAGTGGGGAGGATTTCATGGCATCTATGGAGTCCTACTGTGAGGAGCTTCGCCATGGAGCAGCAGTGGAGGACGAGTATTCTCGATAGGTCAGAGTTCTTCCAGAGCTCCAGACCCGATGATGGAACAACTAGCCTCCGAGCAAGCACAGATGAGGACCACGATGGGAAGCATGGCGAAAATGCTTGAACAGCTCACCATGGGGCCAACCACCAGGCAATCCGCCAAGAAAATCTCTACAAACGAAGCTTGCTGCTCTCAGTGTGGGATGCACACGACTATGAGGACTGCCCACTAGTAGCCGAGATGAGGCAAACCGAGGAGGCCAATGTAATAGGCCAGTTCAACAACAGGCAACCCTGGGTGCAGAATCAGCACCAAAATCTGAGGTACGGAAATCCTAACAATGCACTTAATTCACATCAAATGCAGCCTCAGAGGACGAATCAGGGGGACCACCCGGTTTTTCAAGGCCTCAATATAATCAATTCCGGCCACAGCAACCTCAAGCTCAGCAACCATCTTTGAGCTCAAACAACGCCAGTCTAAAGGAGATGGTGGATAAGCTGATGGCTTCTCAAGAACAGCAAACGGTAATCAACCAGAAACTAGAGAACGCCATGGTGGAGATGCAAGGAACAATGAGTCAGTTGACTCAATTCCTCATGCAGCAGAGACCTTCTGGATCATTGCCTTCCCAACCAGAAACCAATCCAAAGGAGCAGTTGAAGGCAGTGTCGGTCTCAGACGAAG
The DNA here is from genome assembly GCA_023374045.1 of Limonium bicolor. Lineage (NCBI taxonomy): Eukaryota > Viridiplantae > Streptophyta > Magnoliopsida > Caryophyllales > Plumbaginaceae > Limonium > Limonium bicolor. Next base: position 289,306,577 of record CM041779.1, read on the forward strand.
ACTGCAGGATTCTGAAGAAGCAGCAGCAGTTACCCTGAGAAGCGGAGGAACTTAAACAAAGACAAGTGACAGGGAGCCGTACTGATGAAGAGACCGAGCCTCTTTCTAATACCGCCGGTGCACCATCAGGGCATCCTGCCCCTCCTGAGGTAGTTTCTGAGGAGACCCAGGCTCCTATTCCTTCTTCCTCTCTTTCTACTGCTGTTAAAAATAAAAAGGGAAAAATATCTGCAAAGGAACTTCCATTTCCAAACCGTCTCAAAGAGCGAGAGCTCGATGAGCAATTTGGAAGATTTTTAGATGTTTTTAGAAAGCTGACTATCAATATCCCTCTTATTGATGCGATTAAGCAGATGCCGAATTATGCTAAATTTGTGAAGGATCTGATTTCGAATAAGAGGAAATATAAAGAGAAGGACACCATCCAGCTGACCGAAACTTGTTCAGCAGCTCTCCGACAGATGCTGCCTCCAAAGCGTGGTGATCCTGGTCAGCCCATCATCCCCTGTTCAATTGGAGACATGGATTGCGGATACGGTCTCTGCGATCTAGGAGCGAGCATCAACCTGATGCCATACACCATGTTTAAAAAGCTTCATGCGGGTGAGCTCGTTCCCATTCATTTCAGACTCCAGTTAGCTGATAGATCATCGATCACACCAAGAGGTATGGTTGAAAATGTAGTTGTTAGTGTGGGTAAATTTTTCTTCCCCGCTGATTTTGTGATCCTTGACATGGATGAAGATGTTGAGGTACCTCTGATTCTGGTAGACCTTTCCTCAGAACTGCAAAGACTGTTATTGATGTTGACAAGGGGAAGATTACCTTGAAATTTCATGATGAAGAATTAAGCTTTGATATAAATAAGATGATGCAGAAAAACACTTCTTCTCAAGCTGTTTTCTCTGCTGATTTAATTGATAATTCTTATGATCTTGATGATGACTACACCTATAGGAGTATTGATTCTTTTAATTCTTTGTTTAAGTTTTCTGATACTTTAGAGCAGGTAATAAGTCGATCCATTGAGGATGACAAAGACAGCTTTGAGATGGCCTCGGTCGTCCAGCAGCTAAATCAAGGGAAATCATACTTTCGTTCCTCTCCTGCTGTAGAAAAGTTGGATCGATCCATCCAAAGACCCATACCTTCAATAGAGAAGCCTCCTACCTGGAACTTAAATCTCTCCCTTCCCATCTTAAATATGTTTTCTTGGCAGAGGGTAACACCCTGCCTGTTATTATCTCTGCATCTTTGTCTATTTTGCAGGAATCTAGACTTCTGGAGGTGCTAAAGAAACATAAAAGTGCCATGGGTTGGACAGTTGCTGACATCAAGGGGATCAATCCGGGTTTCTGCACACACCGGATTCATATGGAAGAAAATTACAAGGCAGTGAGCAACCCCAGAGAAGGTTGAATCCAAATCTAAAGGAGGTGGTCAAGGCCGAAGTACTAAAGCTTCTTGATGCAGGTATTATCTACCCTATTTCTGACAGCCAGTGGGGTCTCCAGTCCAGGTTGTTCCAAAGAAAGGGGGGATAGTTGCAGTGCCAATGAGAAAGGTGAATTGGTACCCCAGAGGCAAACCACAGGTTGGAGGATGTGCATCGATTACCGGCGCTTGAATGAGGCCACAAGGAAGGACCATTTCCCACTACCGTTTATTGATCAAATGTTGGAGCGGTTAGCTGGGAAGGAGTTCTACTGCTTCCTTGATGGGTACAGTGGTTATTTCCAGATTCCCATTGCGCCAGAAGATCAGGAGAAGACTACCTTCACCTGTCCTTATGGTACTTTTGCATACAGGAGGATGCCCTTTGGTCTCTGCAATGCTCCAGCCACATTTCAGCGATGTATGATGGCGATTTTTAATGAGTTTATCGAGAAAAGTATTGAAGTGTTCATGGACGACTTCTCTGTCTATGGACAAAGCTTCGATGTTTGTCTGGAGCAATTAGACCAGATCTTGGCTCGCTGTGAGGACACGAACCTCGTGCTGAATTGGGAGAAGTGCCATTTCATGGTACAAGAAGGAATTGTGCTTGGGCATAAGGTGTCAAGAGAAGGCCTCCAGGTGGACAAGGCCAAGATAGAGGTAATAGAAAAACTGCCCCCACCAACTTCAGTTAAAGATGTAAGATCTTTCCTTGGTCATGCAGGGTTTTACAGGAGGTTTATACAGGACTTCTCAAAAATAGCTAAACCCCTGTCAGACTTGCTTCAGAAGGACATCAAGTTTCAGTTCACAGAGGAGTGCTTGACAGCATTTCAGACTATCAAAGAGAAGCTCTGCTCAGCACCAATTGTGGTCCCACCAGATTGGTCTGAACCGTTTGAGATCATGACGGATGCAAGCGACTATGCTGTGGGCGCTGCACTATGTCAGAAGAAAGATAAGATGCTGAGGGTAATCACTTATGCTAGCAAAACCTTAATTGACGCACAGAAAAATTATACTACTACAGAGAAGGAGTTGCTAGCTGTGGTGTTTGCTTTGGACAAGTTTCGACCATATCTGCTTGGAAGCAAGGTGATAGTCCACACCGATCATTCAGCCCTCAAGTATCTTTTTCAGAAGAATGAATCGAAACCAAGACTTCTGAGGTGGATCTTACTTCTCTAAGAATTTAATTTAGAAGTTGTGGATAAAAAGGGGAAGCTGAACGGAGTTGCTGATCACCTATCCAGACTTGATATCCCTGATGATGGAATCCCGATCAACGAATTCTTCCCTGATGAGACGGTGTTCAAATTGGAAAAGTAGATGAACCATGGTATGCTGACTTAGTTAATTATCTTGCTACTGGTTTAATTCCGCATGACTACAGCTATAAACATAGGAAGAAATTCTTGTCAGAAACCCGCCATTATATCTGGGAGGATCCATATCTGTTTAGGATCTGTGCTGATGGCTTGATGAGGCAATGTCTTCCAGATAAGGAGATCCAGAGTGTAATCGAATTCTGTCATGCTAAAGAAGCAGGTGGCCATCATGGTTATACAAGAACAGCTGCAAAGATATTGGAGTGTGGATTCTACTGGCCTACTCTACATAAAGATGTCCACCATTTCTGTTCCCATTGTGACCCCTGTCAGAGGATGGGAAACATCTCCAGAAAGCATGAGATGCCTCAGAAAGGTATTCTTGAGGTAGAACTTTTTGATGTCTGGGGCATAGATTTCACAGGCCCTTTCCCCTCATCTCATGGAAATCAATACATCCTGGTAGCTGTAGATTATGTCTCAAAGTGGGTAGAAGCTATTCCATGCCACAATGCTGATTCTAAGACAGTGGTGAAATTCCTGAAGAAACACATATTCACCAGATTCGGGGTGCCCAGAGCAATTATCAGTGATGGTGGCTCCCACTTCTGCAACCGAGCCTTCGATTCCCTAATGACTAAATACGGGGTGACCCACAAGGTAGCATTACCTTACCACCCCCAAACTAATGGTCTGGCAGAAGTGGCTAATCGGGAGCTAAAATGGATCCTACAGAAGACTGTAAATGCATCAAGGAAGGATTGGTCAGTTAAACTAGATGACGCTCTGTGGGCATATCGGACCGCTTTCAAGACACCTATCGGGATGTCTCCTTTTAAACTTGTGTATGGGAAAGCTTGCCATCTTCCAGTCGAATTAGAGCACAAAGCTTACTGGGCATTGAAAGCCCTGAATTTTGATCTGCACACTGCTGGAGAGAAAAGAAAATTTCAACTATCTGAACTAGAGGAACTCAGAGAGCAAGCCTATGACAGTTCCAGAATTTATAAGGAGCGCACAAAGAGAATCCATGATCAGATGATCCATAAGAGAGAATTCAAAGTAGGGGATCTAGTGTTGCTCTATAATTCCAGGCTGCGCCTCTTTCCTGGCAAGTTGAAATCACATTGGGCAGGTCCATTCAAAGTTGTGGGGATCACTACTTATGGTGCTTATGAGCTAGAGAATAAGACAGGAGAAGTATTCAAAGTAAATGGTGCTCGACTAAAGAAGTACCTAGGCAATACCTTTTCTCAGCCTCCAGCACCAGGTATATCCTTGATTGAAAGCTCCAATTCCATAAACTCTATCTCTTCTATCTATATTGCAGCACCGCCTCCCAAAGCATCCAAGAAGCCACGCCCGCAATGGTATTTCAGACTGAAGAAAGCCATTACTAGCTGCTGTGGCGGCCCTCCTTGACCTTATCTGTAAAGTCTAGCTAGAGACTTTAACTCCGGGCAGCTTGGTGGGAGGCAACCCACCGGTTTGTATCTCTTCCTTGTCTTAGTTAATTATTTTCCTCTTTTGTTCTTATTTAGCGAAGTGTTGATCACTGCTGTGCAAATTGAAAGTGCCATGGCTCTTACTTTATACTAATGGTTTTATCTGGTTCCACTTGAGTTCTTCTGGTTTTGCGAGATTAAATCTTTCAGGTACTTCACTCTAATGATAAACTGAACTCAAGTGTGAGGGAGAATCATGGCAATGTTCACCAAGGACCAGGGAGTCCCTAAACACTCTTGCTATTTAATTTCTGCATTTCGTGTGTTTTGTTGTTGTGTGGTTCTTTGTGGTAATATTTCATTTTTGTGAATGAGATATTCTAGATTAGTGATTTTTAATTTAATTATAAAAAAAATTATTACAACGCGTCAGGCTGGGTTTAGCCGGACGCCAAAGCGGACACCTTCAAACCCTAATCCGTTCGGATCCGGACGGGTAATCCGGACACCACTAAACATCGCACGCCGCGTTTCAATTTCTTTCTTCCCCGTTCTTTCTTCTTCCTGTTCCCTCCATTAACGAACCCGACAAAACTCAAACCCAGAATATCTCCATTTCTCTACTTCCGCCATTTTCACCACCACACCAACACCACCTGCACAGGACAACGCCGGCGACCACCCGAAGCACCCCGACGCAACAGTACCGCCATCGCCTCCATCTCTTCTTCCCCAAATTCGAACCGTAACACTAAACAGAAACAGTTTTTTCGATTTTTGTGGCTTTCGATTTTATTTCTGTCCAATTAGAGTAGATTAGGTTGTATATTGAAGTTTATGATGTTGATTTGCTGTAGAAATGAGAATGCGTGAAGATTTGTGCGAAAATTGGGACCTTTTTGGTTGAATGTGTGCGTGTTTGAACCGGAATTTGGAATATCTGTGCGTGTTTGAACTGTTTGCCGCGGCGTAATTTTTTAAGGGTTCATAGTCGCGTCCGGACTGCGTCCGGCTAGGTTGACCCGGACGTAGGTCCGGACATGTGTAAATTTTCCGAATTTTTGTGCAATTGTTTCTGGGTGATTGTTGTCCTGTTTAATGTTATAGTGTGCAATGTTTGGCTGTTTTAATGCCTTGTTTCTCAAATAAACTGTGTGAAAGAATATGTTCAAATAGAACATGCTGCTCGATTGGTTTCGGGTTTTGGTGTGGCTGTACTTCTGTTTACTTACTGCTTGTGTTTTATCTGATAGATGGCTCGCACTAGAGGTGGTCCTGCACGCAGAGGGTCCTCTTCGAGGAACCCACGCCCTGACGACGAGTCAGAGCCGGCCCAGGCCCACTACGCGAGGATGGATTCCGTTCTACACCACCGGGCTTGGTACGAGCGGGTGGAGCCTTCGTCATCGAGAGGCGTATCACCGACGAGGCAGCAGCTGAGGCCGGGCTTACAGCTATCTTCGACAGTATCGGGGCCACCAGCATATTGCGCATGGGCGAGGGAGTGTTCTCTCCAGAGCTGGTACGAGTTTTACGCCAATGCTGTGGCGTCAGACACGACACACATTACTTCCTACGTACGCAGTTCGAGGTGGAGGTAACCCCTGAGTCTTTTTCTGAGATTTTACTTCTCCCGGATAACCCGGACACACATAGAGATATTTCAGAGGATGCACTTAGGGAGAGTAAGACTAGGTGGTTAAGCGAGGTCGGGAGTACTACTCGCCGACGGGGTGAGGAGCATAAGACTGTACTCCCGTATGCCATTCTTCCTTCCCTTCAGCAGAGGACCCTAGCAGAGATCCTCAGTCATCAGATCCGGCCTCAGGCTGGGAATGATGCTTCTGACGAGGATTGTGTCCTCCTAGACTACCTCATAGCCTCACCACATCCAGCAGCCCAGCAGATGTCGCTAGCCTACGTCATGTTCAGACAGCTGCATAAGGTGGTGACATATCTGTGGACGAAGAAGAAGAAGATCACACCTATCTTTCCTATCTTCATCCAGCATCTTCTTATCTCTACCCTCCCCGAGGACATCTTCACTGACATGCGTGTGAGGGAGGGTGAGACACCCATCTCCCTTACGACCTTCAGGAGATGGGGCTTCTTACGCCTAGATGACGGCAGCTGGGTGAAGGGCAGCTCGGGCCTAGGATCTACGGGTACATCTGCGAGCTCCAGCTCCACACCGGCCACTGCTACCATGGCGCCCCCCACGGCCCCAGTGATGAGCATCCCACCTGAGATGCAGACTCTGATGGACTCCATTCTCCAGCAGCAGCAGAGGATGGAGCAGAGATTCGGGGGTATGGAGCAGCAGTTTGGTTCTGTACAGCAGCAGGTAGGGGAGGTCCAGCAGCGCCAGGTGCGCATGGAGGGACATATCGATGAGATCCGCCAGACACAGGGCCACCTCCAGGCAGAGCAGACCTCCATCGCTGAGCGCTTAGAGCGCAGTGATGGTTTACACCGAGAGGCTGCTAGGTTCATGGCAGATGCATCCACTCAGCAGGCCCAGAACTACCAGCTCATGCAGATGCTCATTGCCCAGTTGGGAGCGGGACAGCCACCACCACCACCACCACCGCCTCAGTGATAGCCACTCTATTTTTTTTTACTGCTTTCTTTCTTTTGTTGGTTTTTCTGTACTTTTCTTTTCTTTTCTTAGACTTATTTTTACTTTTGTTTGTTAAACTAACGGAAACATGGGACTGCAGGAGTGGTATTAGATATTCAGCAGTGTTTTAAATTCTAAATTGCTAAATTTCTTGTTTCTCTGAGCAGTGCAGCGTTCTAAAATGATTACTTTACATGTCACCTCTACTGCGAAACAAATGGCTATAAGTACAGGAAATGGAACCACACTACTTGCGAATGTCTGCTAAGCTTAAACTATGGGGAGTATTCTTTCTCTAAATATGACTCATTCGATTCAAAATTCTCTGTAGTTCGAGTTAATGCACTTTATTCTGTGGTTGTACTTGCCAGTGAAAATTTAGCAACTCTTAATCTGCACACAACGTATACTGTCTGTGACTCATAAGGAATCTCTCGACCCCTGCCAAACTTCAAGTGTGAGGAAGAACATCTTCCTCAATCCATAACACCAGGGGAGTCTCAGTTCATAATTTCACTTATTTGATGTTCCACATTTGTTGCGTTGAGGGTTAATTATGCATATGCATCTATTATGAGTATAGCATGTTTTGAAAGCTCTTTTCTCTGTTTTTCTTCTTGACAATGAGGACATTGCTCATCTTAAGTGTGAGGAAGGAGAGACCTTTCCCTGAAAACATGCTAATTGTTCTTTAATGCCACACTTGCTTTTTGCTTCTCTAATACCTGTGCACATCGAGTGTTTTAAACCAAAGTGAAAACCGTAGGAATCTTTTTGCTTGATGAGGTTTGTATAAAAATAGTTTTATTTAAAAACTCTCTTTTCACTAAAAATCTGGTAGATTGGCTAGTTGTGGAAACTAGAATTTTAGCTTGGGATTTTGGAAATGAAGTGAATGTTTGGAATGAAAAGGGTAAGGCAAGGTACTCCACTGATCAAAATTTTTTTCCTAACAATAGCAGGCCTCGTCTATCCGGTTATTAAGTCTTAAGGGTGCCTTATCACCTATCTACCTAAGGTCTCTGATCTGGGATAGTTGGCCCAACACCGTTACAAGGATAGAGAGAAAAGTCTGGGTTACGGAATAACTCTGCAATTCACAATATTTCGTTTGTTTTGTATATAATTCTTGGAAGAAGAATGTTTTTGCATGTGAAAGAAAAATTCATTGCAGTTTAATTTTTGTTTTGATCACGAGTACGTGGTGTTGAAAGGTATTGCGGAATAAGGCATTACTTCACACCCCTTGTCATCCAAAGGTTAGAGGAAAGAAAATGGTGGAAAGTCCCAAGCTAAGTTAACTTGTTTTCTACAATCTAGTTTCTCTATGCTTTTACAAAATTGTTCCTGCTTCACTGTTTGTGAAAACCTACCTCAGAGAGCAAGATTATTCTTTCATTTATCACTTTGTTTGATTTCGCCCTGCACTTGTTTAAAATTTGAGATTATTGAAGGTTTTAGAGATATTCTTATTCCTATTTTGCTTGAGGACAAGCAAAAGCTTAAGTGTGAGGAAGTTGATAAGTGTGAAACATATAGGCTTTTTAGGGTTTAAATACCTTATAATTTGTAACGATTCAGGCAATGTTTCCCACTTATTATGTGTTTTTCCTAAGATTGATGCTTTGATAAGAACTGATGTGTTATATATGTTAAATAGGAAAAACCCAGGAAATAAAGATTATACATCATAAGGATACAACACAACAAACGGGGAACAAATCAGGAGAAGAGACAAAAATTGGTCTTGTCCGGATCAGTTTGGCCGGACAAGAGCCGGACGTGACTAAAATTCCAGATCCGAGAGTTCGCATTCGATCTAAAACTCTGTGTCACGTCTGGATCCGGACACGATCCAGACGTCACACAGAATTGAAAAAAAAAATGCACGCACTGATAATTAGCCTTTCGGCTAATTATAGCAGCGCATTAACAGACAGTCGGCATGGAAACAGGGGAGCGGCGCACTGCAACATTTATTAACTACGCTCCATCCTCAATCAATGCCTCAATCAAGCTACCCTTTACCAAACTTCCACTAATCTGTGTTTTCCTTTCTAACCCTATATAAACCACCTCCTGCCTTCATTCCAAACCGTACCTGACTTCACAGTCTCTCTCCTCTCTACTACTACTCCATCTCCATTCATCAGCTTCCTCCACAAACTGCACCTCTCACTCACGATTCAGCCCAGTTCATCTTCGTCCTCGCTAAAATTCCTCTGTAATCACTCGCGCTCACCCACAAACACATTCCGCATCTTTTTCACAGAATTTACCCGTGTCCAACCCTTGTCCGGATCCGGACACGCTCATTCCACCCACGTCCGGATCGCGTCCGACCCAGACAGATCCGGACATCTCACGTCCGCATCTCTGTCCGACCCTCTTCACGCCGGACACTCACTCACAAAACTCACTAAAACTTCCATTTTCGCCCCATTTCACCCAATTCACTCCATTATCACCAAGACCAACCTTCAAGCCAACATAGCGCAAGGACAAAGGACGGAGCGAGCAAGAAGATCTTCGTAACAGATGATTTCTTCTAACTCTCTCTCATTTATTATTATAATCGCTATGTCTAGCTAAGAGGATTTACTCTAGGGGAAGGGATGTTGTAATTAATTAAAACTCTGCATTATTTTGCTGCTTGTTGAGACAATTTGGATTGTTCAGGTTAATGCTTTTAAGTGCTTTTAATAAACGTCATGAATTTATTATAAGCCCTCGAATCATGTTATGATCAGATAAGGTGATTAGCATTGACGGTCCTATTAACCTGTTACCTGTGATAATTGCAATCGGATAGATTACTTTAGTCACTAGGAGCTTTAGTCCGGATTAAAACCAGACTAGTAATTCTGTGCGATAAAACCATCTAGATATACTTGCTAGGTCTAGACTAGAACTACATGCCCTGTCTAGATGAGCTATCTGGAATTAAGACTTAATACAGAATAGATAATTGAGAGTTACAAGCCGATCCAAGTCTCCACTTAAGTAGTAGAATATGCAGAACTTAGCTAGTGAAACAACTCCCTGAACCTAGAGTACCGTTCACACTCCCAAAACTATCACTTTAATTTATCTGCTATTTACTTTCTTGTTATCGATTTGTGAAACCCAAAACCAAAACAAAACCCCTTTTTGAGTTAACCAGTACCTAAGGCTAGACTTACTTATCAAGTCCCGTGGATTGACACCCTGGTCGCTTCATTGAATTACTATACTATTTCGACCAGGATTTTTGCAACCTGACGATATATTGAGCTATTGAATTCTAGGATTATTTCTAGGCTTTTAATATACCAAATACATCGTTTGCAAAAACATGTGGGATTACATGTAGGAAGATTGGGGAAACAATGGGCAAAGTATAGAGCTGAAATCAGAATTTAAAACTGAAGTACTGGGCCGGACCGGACTTGCGACCGGACTTGCAAGTTCGGTCGAGCCCAGATTTACAAAGACGGGAAACCTTCTGGAATCGACCGGACTTGCGACCAGACATGCAAGTTCGGTCGGCCCAGAAAATTCTCCCGTCAGAAACCTTCTGGAATGGACCGAACTTGCGACCGGACTTGCAAGTTCGGTCGGCCAGAAAAAATTCCGCAGATGAAAGCTTCTGGAAAGGACCGAACTTGTGACCGGACTTGCAAGTTCGGTCGAGCCAGAAAACTTCCCGTACTGATAGCTACTGGAATGGACCGGACTTGCAAGGTCGGTCGCAAGTCCGGTCGAGTCAAAAAAAAAATTATTATTATATGATTATAATAATTATGTATACATATATATATGCCTATACACACATATGCATATATATGTAGTAGTACACTGTAAATGAAGTAGTAAAGGTAAGAAAGTAAGTATATGAGTAGGAAAACAAATGTAAAAAGTAACCAAGTAAGTTGAGAGCATGAGAACATTAAGTACACCTAACGGGGTAACGGTAAGTATGGGAGTAGCAATTATTTGTGTATCGTAAGAGTATAGTATTAATGATATTATTGAAACATTATCAGTGGAACAAGTGTGAACCAAGGAACAAGGGAACACACGGTGGAGCTAACTCAGGTGAAAGGTATGATTTCCTCATGCCCCGTATGCTAACCGAGTTACATTGATTTGTATGTTGTATGCCGGCTAATCAAGACTAAAGCATGAAAATGGTTTATTGCCTTCATTGTATGTCTTGATGTATGTTGTGTGAGCTGACCTTTCCTGATTGATTGTGTGGCTTCATTTGGTGCGTAATACGACTCATAGATGAGTCTTGTTGTGTAGAGGCTCGTAGTAAGAGTCATATTGTGGACTAATGGAAACGTAGCAACGCACTAAATTAGCGAATCAATAAATGAAAACGCAACCCAACGAACTCACTAGAATGTGAGAGAGTGTACGGGAGTAATAACCTTCTGATAACGGTAGGAGAAACAAAATGAATATTCCACAAACAAAACGTAGTGGAAGTATATCAGTAACCTCTATTAGAGGAATTAATCTTGGTGCTAAACATGAACCATGAGAGTAGTAAAGAATGATGAGGGACCTCCAAACCCCTTTAGCAATTAGTCGACCCATTATGAGAGGACCCGACTGATGTAAGTATGTCCCGACCATGAGAGTATTCGATATGTTGGGGAAACCCTTAAATCTGAGGATACTAGACGGTGGTAATTCCTTAAGCTAACAGAGGTTATCGAGAGAGATACTTCTAGGCTAATCCATGAGGTTGTATTGTGCTCTGAGAGAAGAGTGTTGGGAATTCGTGTAGTCCGGTAGAACGGACATTTGAGTATTTGAGGAGCTAAGCGTATAGCCCTCGTTATTGTAGATCCGGTGGCGAGTCTTGAGTATGACTCCGCCCAGAGGCCAAAGTAATGAGTATTGCGTATGGAGTAAGGTAATGAGTATCGAGTAAGAAGCAAGTATGAGTTGTAAGGAGTACCGAGTATTGAGTACGTATGAGTAAGTATCGAGTATTGAGTATGTAAGAGTAAGTATGGAGAATCGAGTAGTGAGTATGCACTAGTATAGTAACGAGCACAGAGTAAGGACGTGTACGAGTAAGGTATTGAACATGGAGTGATGAGTATGCAAGAGTAAGGAGTAAGTATGAGTAGAGTAACGAATATCGAACACAGTACGAAGAGTAATGAATGTATAACAAATACGAATGGTTGACTGTTGAATTGTCTTCCTTAGTAAGTACTGTACTTGTGTATTTATGTAGGAATCTTGATGTATTGTGTAGTATGAGTATGTATGTATGCATGTAAAATGAACTCCATGTATATCCGACCCAAAGTAGTCCGCGTACCGCGGTTAGCACGCGGTATATGCGGATTTCATATGCAGCGTAAGCTGACCCCCTCGGGGACCGTTTTTAGTGTGCAGGTACCCGAAGCTGATCACCGTTCGAGAGAGTAGGACGGGGACTGCTACGTAAGCATGGGTAGTTGTCTAGTTGTCTAGTAGGGATTGGTACTTGTATTGTAATGCGAATTTGGAAGCTTAAACTGTATCGGTAATTTGAGGATTGTAGTATACTCGGTATAGTAATGTATCGGAGTTGTAATTGGATTATGGATGAGTATGCAATGGAAGTATTGTATGGTGTAGAGTACTCGTATGTTCATATCATCAGACCGATAGTATGTAGTATTGTAACTCGCCTTGTTGGTCACGTGGGTGACTAACGGCATTGTACACCCGCCGTTGAGTAAGTAATGTCCGCTGCGAAGGTAAGTATGGTACGGTAATGACGGTATTAGTGGTAGGGGTGTTACACATACACAATATACAGTTCTTGTTAGCTTCATTGGTCCACCCGGGTTAATCGGGTGGAAATTACTCTTTTACTCGTTACTCCATACATACGCATACATACTCATACTCAAACTCATACATACTTACTTACTCTTACTCATGTTAAGTCGTCGGGACCTCCGGCCCGGGGACTACTCCGTCCCACCACCGGGATTTACTTGGTTCACCAATCCAGGATGCTACCCATTTAAGGGATTTGGGCCATAGACTAGTTTAAGAACCAGGAATCGGATCCAACCTCTTGTGTCTCCTCATCCTCACGTGTGGCCGAAACTATATCGGACTTCTACTCATTCCAATTTACTCACTTTCAAGTTAGGAGTTAGGTAGTTAGGAATTAGTAGAAGTCAACATCCAAGCCACATACACAAACACATTGCTCAAGTACACATCCATACAAATACAATACAATATACAAGTACACTACAAGGTACCAATACACTTCATCTCCATCCATTTATTTCATGAATTATACAAACTAGTGTTCAAGACAATAAATATCAAGAATATATAAGTCAAGCACAAGTAAGTGCAATATAGTCCAATTCATGCGTTTATCTTATTTAGGTGATCAAATAAGCACACAAATCGGGGTAACCAGATTAGGATACAGGGCATGAAGAAATCATACCTTTCACCGTTGTACTTGTATCCAAACGTTCCTCCGGTGTTCACCAATCAATCCTATGTTATACATACAATCGAATGATTAATCTAACTATCATTAACTAAACTCGATTACTCTTGCGTTTCCTAGTACATACTTGCTATGTCTTTACTACTCTTACACTTGTATTTTGTTTACTCACTTTACTTTGATGTGCTTACATATATATGTACATATGTATAGGTGGGTATACATATACATATATATATATACTAGTAATAACCATTTAGTTTTTCTTTTTTTTTTTCACTGGACCAAACCTGCAAGTCCGGTCCATTCCAGTAGCTTTCATTACGGAAATTTTTCTGGCCCGACCGAACTTGCAAGTCCGGTCGCAAGTTCGGTCCATTCCAGAAGGTTTCAGACGGGGAATTTTTCTGGCTCGACCGAACTTGCAAATCCGGTCGCAAGTTCGGTCCATTCCAGAAGGTTTCCGTCTTTGTGATTCTGGGCTCGACCGAACTTGCAAGTCCGGTCGCAAGTCCGGTCCGGCCCAGTATTTCAGTTTAAAATTCTGTTTTCAGTTCTATACTTTGCCCATTGTTTCTCCAACCTTCTTACATGTAATCCCACATGTTTAAACACTACCTAGGCCCTCCAAATTGCCTTAATTCATTTACCAAATTCCTTACTAGATTCATCAATCAACTTACACAATTCCCTCACTTCCTTTCCACACTTACAACAGTTTTTCATCCTTCAATACTACAGATTTTTGTTCCAACTTCTAACACTCAATACTCCTACTACCAATACCATTACTAGCATCCCAAATACCTCATCTTACCATGCCAATTCATTTCCAAGTAATTGCACCATCTATACCCAAGTCCAACCTTCATTTTACCAAGTCTTATACTCTAGTTCTTCCTAGTGTCTACAAGGCAATCCAATACCTCTTGCTACAGATTTTATATCCTTTCATTCTCTTACCACAACTACTACTCCTTAGTTGTTAAACATCTCTACTAACCCTAATACATCCCTTGGTCCTCCCATTCACCAAGTCATCCTTTAATGCACCATTCTTACCAAAATTTTGCCATAGTTCACCTACTTTTCTTACTTATCCACACATCTCCTTTCTCATCAATTCATCCCTATTCTAGCCAAACCACAAGGGTTCTACCAGGCACACATACAAATATAAATTCCTCAATACTTTCTCAATCCACAATCCCAATACACATACACATCACATTTGGCTCCAAAGCCTACAATTCAAATACTTGCTCTTAAATGCTCAAACTTCACAATCCTCAATACTAGTACAAGGTTTTGGGTTCTTTAAATATTTTACCCATCCCCATTACTCTAGTGCAATAAAATTTAACATTAGGAAGGAGCTCTTACCTTGAGCTTATACTTCCTTCTTTCTTTCTCATTTTTCCTCCTTCTTCCTTTCTTGCCTCAAAATCGGTTTTGTGGGGAATGGAGTTGCCAAACTCCATTCCCATCACCCAATGAACACAAAACAACTACAATTAATATACTAACCCTTAAATTAATTCTAGTTCAACGAAATGTTTAAAGCAGGGTTTCTAGGGTTTACCTTTGGAGTGTTTCAGAAGGGGTTTTAGCCCTTGGTTCAAGAAGGTGAATCCACCACCATTGCAAGGTTGATATTATGCTCAAAAGAGAGAGAGAAAACAAGGCATTACAAAGGGGCAAAAATCGGTTATGAAGTAAGGTGAGGAGAACATGAGTTTTTCATGTAGATTTTTACCTTAATGGAGAGAGGAGACTCCAAGCTACCCAATGATGTTATTTTCTCTTTGAATGGGGAAAACCCATGGAGATGAACTTCCTCATTTTGAAATTTCTAAAAGAGGGAAGTGTAGAGGAGAGTGAGGGGAACAAGAATATATATTTATTTTTGCATTTGGAGCTCACATGGAGGTGGAGCATGGAGAAGAAGATGGAGTTGCCATTGTTGTTGTTGGAGCTCTCAAAATCGCCAGCATGGGGAGAGGGTGAGAGAAATCGGTGAGGAAGGGGGAAATGGGAGAGAGAGAAGAGAAATGAGAGGAGAGAGGGTATGTAAGGTACTCTTTTTACTTTTCTCACTTTTTGCTTTTTGCTTATTTAATTAGTTAGCTAGTATGTGAGTGTGTGAGGGGTTTATTTACCTATTAAAAACCGTCCCCCATATGGTATACTAGCTGGAGCATTTTTCGTTTTTCACAGAAAATGCTCGTTATTTTACCCGGTTTCGGTACTATTCACTAACCAGGCCCGTTTTCCGGAATTTCCTCATTTAATTATTCTTATTGACTATTAAGCTCCCATAAATGCTTAATAATTGTTATTTAATGATTTATAATTTTTACGGTTCCGTTTGACCACTCAAAGTCACGTTTTCGGGTTTTCTCGAAAAACGTGCTCTAAAGCACTATTAGTGTTTTAATTCATTATTTGGATCCGTTTTCTTCGGGAGTTGTTCCTATATATTATTTAGGTCTTATTAAACCTTTAGAATCCATATAACACGCTAACCGAGGTCTCATACCTCCTATGGTTATTTAACGCTTATTTAGCGTTTTCTGCTTTTTAAGCGTTTATTTATTTCTTTTGGATTTATTTTTCCTCACCAATACTACTTAAGCATTATTAGTCTCTTAAACAATGATTAGAATAATCTTAATCACTATATTTAAGTTTGGGGTATTTCAGTGGGTGACTAACAGCACGTATCACCCACCGGACGTATTTTGAATTCCGCTGCATTATTGTTGGTAATTGAGACGAGTTAGGCAATAATTGTGTGATTACTGGTAGGGGTGTTACATTTCTGCTCTATAAATCAGATCTAAACCTTACCCTTACTTATGATTGATTTCCTTGATTTCTCTCACTTGTTCCTCCTTGATTATTGGCCAACACACAAGGTGTTATAGAACTCCCTTTCCAGCCATTTTTAGAAGAGAAATAACAAGGTAAATCTAGGGTCTTAAGACACCTAAACAAAATAAAAGGTAGGACTAAGGCCAAAAGCACAAAATATGCACTAAGAAGTGAGATTTACTTTAAGAACTCTCAAAGTTGAGACCTTTCTCCAAATTTCGGCCAACACTAAAGAAATAGGTCGGAAGTTAGATCTTGTATAGATTTAGAACTTAGGAGGTAGTTTAGGCATTAAAAACCTAGTTTAAAGACTCACCTTTAGCTTAAAGTCTACCGTTGTTTTTGGCTTGTTGTTCTTGGAATTTTCGGCCAACACTTAGAGTTTGATGAATCTTGAGTTTTTTATGACAATAGGTGAAGAAAATGAGTTATGAAGGATGGATTTTTCAGCTATCTATAGATCATAGGAAGGACTTGAAGTTTAGAGCATTTTTTTACCTTTAGTCTTGGTTGAAGTTAGCTAACTTTCTCCATGGTTCATCCACGGTTTTTGGCCTTAAGAATCTGTCTATTTTTGGCCTATATCATTTGGTAAGGAAGCTTGTGTTGTTCTTTCTTTGCTAAGGAAGAATGGAAGATGACACAAGAGGAAGAGCAAGAGTTTAGGTGAAGAGTTTGTCTACCATTTTTGTTGTTCTTCCATGGGAGCAAGAAAGGAAAACGTGAGGGAGGAATGAGATGAGAAAAATCAGCAGCCAGGGAAGGAGGATAGAGAGTGTAAGAGATATTTGTTTAAGTCACTTAAGTGGAAAGAAGCAAAGTAAGGCTTTTGAGTCATAAAGCATTCTCCTTCCAAAGAAGTAAAGTTGGATTTATTTTAGAGTACTATTCATTATTGGACGTCTCTTTTGAGATATTTTAGGGGGTTACTTTGGTAATTAAGTAGTTAATTAAGTAAGAGTGTGTCTTATAGCATTAGGAGCTTATATGTTTGTACATTAGGACTTGTTTCATGTGTTAGATTGTAACCAATTTGATTACCTTGTCCTAAGGTGTATTTCTTTGTGTTTTTGAGTGATTGGTATACTTTACTATTCATTATGGCTATTTAAAGTATGTTCCATAAATCACTCATGTTATTTGTGAAATACCCATAAGGTTTATAAACTTAATTAAAAGACAAATCATGGAATTACAAAGGCTAATGAGCCTTAATGAATTAATAACCATGAAAACTCCTAGCACACTTATATAAATAAATATACAAAGTCCATGAACGTTATTAAACCTTATATAAGCACATGGACATAAGTGGAGCATTATTGAAGGAGAAAATCAACTTACGAGTGTAGACACCAAAAATTATCACCCCTTAAAGCATATTCCGAAATAATAAATGAAAGAAGAGGGGTCGTTAAATTCCCAAAACGAAACCGTCGTTTTATGACAAAATTCTTAAATCAATTTTCAAAGCATTTCAGAAAAAACACAATTCTTTGAAAATGAATTTCCACCGACAATCTGGTTTCCAACTCGTCCCTTTTGTTTATTTACTTATCTACTTATTTATTTTATTTTTATTCTAGTCAAGTTGGCTTTACTTATTTATTCATCTTTCCATTTCTATATTATTTTATTCATTATTTTTCATTTATCCCATTTATGGTTGTTTTTATTTGTCTTTTATTTATTAGTGTTTGCTTTCCTTTTTTTATTATCATTTTTAGCATTATTCCTATCATTTTACGTGTTTATTATAATCGTTGTTATTATTTTTCTTTTATTATTTTATGTTATATGCTCTTTCAACTTCATTTTGTCATTTCATGCCTATTCAAAAGAAATCAATTCATTTTATTGATAAAACCCCTTTGTCTTACTCTATGTTTCCATTTAAAACGATAGCATTTTTAATGAATTCGTTCAGTTTGAGTTAAAGGTTTAGCATCATTTCTTACATTTTTACATTGAGTTTTGTAGTCAGTGTAGTTGGTTAGTATGAGTATTAGGAATGTAAAAGGTTTTGGGTTCGACTCTGAATACAAGCAAGTCTAGAGCAAATCTTTTATATTTTCACTTCCTTAGTTCGAATCTGGCATCAAGACATTAATATTGTTACATAAACTCATTAACAACTAACACTAGCTCAATTGGTGTATGCCTATTATGAAGAATGAGAGGTGGCGGGTTTGAACCCAGCCCCTGCCCTCTTGTTTTTTATATTCCTACTTACATCCACAACCCAATCCAATGAAGCCCAATCAGATTTGCTTAAACACAGTCCAATTCAGGTCTTTGTCCAGACCCAATCCCAACTAGGGATGTCAATCTTGACCCAAACCCAAAATCTAACCCGAAACCGACCCATAAAAAGCCAAGTTTGGGTTGAGATTTTTGACCCGAAAAGATTCTCGGGTCGGGTTCGGGTTGGGTCATTGAAACCCGCTTCGGGTTTGGGTTGAACCCGCCAACCCGTAACCCAGAAAAAATTTAATTAAAAATGGAAAATATGTTATATTAGTGACTTAAATTAGTGTTTAATGATCAATTTATGACTAAAATAAACATTTAATTTGTAACATATGATTAAAAATAGTACATAATAATTCATTAATATAAAAGTATTATATTTATTTATTAAAGAATCTAAAATTTTAAAATAAAATAAATTAAAAAAATGGGCCGAGTTCGGGTCAACCCGCTCCGGATTGAGGTTGAAGAAATATAACCGCTCCGGGTTCGGGTTGGCCTAAACTATTTTCGGGTCAGGTTCGGGTTGAGCTCAACCCGACCCGAAACCCCATCTTGACACCCCTACCCAACCATCTGCTAACCAAAATCCCTATTCCTTTCTCTATAAAAGAAGAAGTAGACCAGGGCAGCCGACATGCTCCTCCCCCTAATCCACATTTCATTCTCTTCATTGCATTTTCCAAAAAAAAAAAGAAACATCGAGATCTAAAAAAAATGCACTGTCTCATCTTCATTCCCTTCAACACGATAATTCTGCAACGTACCTGGCGAACAAAGAACAATATGCTCTGCTCTCTTTATTCTCTTCAACATGGTGATTTTGCAACCCATATGGCGAACCAAGAGCACACATGCTCCACCACTATGTTTCTTCTCTTCACTTTGGGAACTTTGCAACCCAACTGGCAAAGCAAGGAGTAGCTGTGCACCTCTCCTTTCATTCTCTTCCTCACGCGAACAGCATCACAGAAGCTCTAGGTCTCCTTCATTTTCCTCCACTGGCGAACAAGAGGCAAACAAACTCTACTTCCATCTTTTTCACCATCGGACATCTGCCTTTCTCTTCACCCTGGCAAGAGAACATAGACATACTGCTGCACATTTTCCTTTGTCTTCACTCCAACAAGGAACATACATGCAAATGGGGAGAAAAGTTACTCCACCCCTTCTCCTCGGGTCACAGCAACAAGCTCTCCATCTTTTCTCAACACACTCACGGTATTTTGCAACAAAGCTAGTGAAAAAGGACATACAACTCTGCACCGTCTTCGTATTCTCACCAACATACAAGGGACACAGTAGTATGCGCCTCCATTTTCTTCACTGAAAGAGCAAGCAACACTAAAACTCTTTTTTACAACCCAGTCTGGTGAAAGAATAACGTACATGCTCTGCTCTTTCTTTCTTTTCACCCAGCTGACGAAAAGGAGGCATACACGCCTCACCATCGTGCCCTTCATTCTCACTAGCCAACAAACAAAAACTCTACACCCTTTCCATTTTCTCTGCTCACGATAATTTACAACCAAGACTGGCAAATATAAACCCTTCTACTCCCCTTCCTTGTGCTCTCTTCACGATCGGTAATTTTGCCACCCAGCAGACAAGCGAGGAGCACACGTACTCCTCTTCTTTTCCTTCTCTTCATTCACAGCGTTTTGTAACTCAATGGTCGAATTGGTAACATACATGCTCTGAGCCGTCATTCTGTTCCTCACTCACGGAAGTTTGCAACCCAACTGGCGGCAAGGCAAGGAGCATACAAGGAGCACGCAAGCCTTGGATTTCTTCGTTCTCTTCAACTGGCGAGTAAGAAGCACACGAGCTCCTAGCCTTTCTTCTCAGTATCTGACGAACAAGTAGCATACCTGCTCTATCTCTTCCATCCTCGTCAACCCAGCTAGCGAACAATGAACGACACTTCTCTCGTTCTTCATGCTCACGGTCACGGTACGTTTCCAGTGTATAGTCAATGAGCAAGAATCCATGTAATTCCTCAGATAGTAACCGTGTACGTATTTGTGTTGCAAGTTGTTGTGCATTCCTGTTTTGAAGAAGATTTTGCGAGCAAGGTTTTCATTAGCGAGAGCTTATTAGATAAGTAAAAAAATGGCAACAAAAAAAGGGAGTCAGTTTATTAACATGTTAATAGCTTAGAATTCTTTTCCTTTTACTTTTTTTTCTTTCCCTTTGTATTATTTTCCTGACATCCCAGTTTTATTGTTTAGAACCTTTTTGACAAGTATAAAAAAACGCATAAAAAAAAGGGATTAGTTATTGTGTTTGTTTGGATTAGCTAAATCTCTGAAGAGAGCATCAGATGTACTCAAAGAGAGCAATAGGTAAATCTGAACATATTAGAAGCACCATTGAATTTCATATCTTAACTCATACACACGGTTACTAATAATACATACAAGAAGATAGGAGATTCGTAAGATAGTGTATAAACAAATAAAGCTATGAGTTGCATACTTGGGTTTGTTGTCAAGAAAACTCACATCTATTTTGAAACTTGAGATAGGTTGGTTACTTGTTCTTCTGCATCTACAAATTATAGACAATGATATAGCAAAATGAAAAACCAGCATCAGCTATCACAAGAGTAGAGACCACTATAACAAGCTGAAAGGATCGGGGTGCCGACCGAGTAGGTCTGAGGCGTAGTCTCAGACAAACTTTGCTAGAAAAAGAGTATTTCCAAAGAAGTAAGGCGGAAGCTTTTGTATATAAGTTGACAAGACATGATATGCTTGTATTGAAATTCAAAGTGAATTACAACCTAGCTTCCTATCTACGGATTAGATGTAGTCTGTCTAATATGACACTCACTATACTCTAAAGATAGATCAATACAGATTAGGGAGTATTTGAGTGCAATGTCCTCTAAAAGCAAGAAATGACTTTCCTAAGCAAATAACTAAGTCTCACTAAAGATCTCTCAAGAACAATGTGTCTCTCAAACTTTTCTCTCTCGTAGAACTGTTGGAATGCCCTAGAGAAGACTTCGACAATTTATGTTCTTAAATACTTTGGTCTCCACTACATCTTGATTACAAGCACTTAGTCTAAAACGTTGTGATTATGTAGATATGCTCCATGTTCGCTGGTGAGGTGATCTCCTACGATCTCTGCAGAGAAGGCTCCCCACGTTCACCGCGTTTCTTGGAAGCAAACGTTGCTGAAGAGGTAACCCGTGCTGCTCATCTTCGAAGCGGAGAGTTGTAACAAGAGTGAGTCCTTCTGAAGCGTGACTTCAATGGAGGGAGACATCATCTGCAAAACATGGTAGCAACAAATTCCTCATTTTTCCTGATGATGGCAAACTCAGTGTGTCCAACGGATGTACCTGAAAAATGTTATAGAAAACAAAGCAAATATTTTTCGAAACAACAACTCACTGGTTGTTCCCCCTTAAACACAAATCTCCCCTGAATAAATGCAAGAATAAAAGATATTGATAAGCTAGAGCAGTTATCCACTAATAAACTACCGCGCAGAAACAGTAAACCAATCCAAATCCTGACGAGGCCTTTAGAGGCACTCATTGTTCCAACTGATTGACCTGCACAAATTATCCACGGGATACACCGCTTCCCCCGTTTGCCAACATCAGGGAAGGGCAAAAATAATGTCTTAAACCCAGCACAAGTGTCTTCAAAGAGCAACAGAGCAAAGAGAGTCTTAACCGCATCATAAACCAAAACTAACCTACAACTACTGGGTATAGATGAGTAGAGGAGTAAAGTTAGTCATCCTCATGGTCATCTCCTTTGTCATCTGCTGCCACACCTTCTTCCCCCGCAGTCTCTACACTCCCAAAATCAACTGCAGCTACAAGCGCGTTTGAGAAGGTCTCCTTGAATTCTTGACCAGATGCTTGACTACGCCTTCAAATATGTTCATCGTCTTGGTGTGGTTGTCCTTCAGAACGTCAATAAGAAGATCAACCTTTTTGACTAAGGACGAATGGTATCCCCTAGGTTCTGGATTCTTTCAGACAGGGATTATGGGTCTTGAGACTGAGTAGGTTTGAGAGTAGGAGGTTTTTTGGAGGAGGTAACAGGTTTGGAAATGGTTTTAATCTGGAAGGATGGTGTTTTGTTGTATAACATTTGACCCAGTATGCCAATGTTTGTTATACGATTGACTTTGGAGGGGTCAAGTGTGATGTTGCAGTATTGGAGTAGTTTTGGAATCCAAAATATGTATCCTAATGAGTGACGAGAGGAAGACAAGGATGAGGCTCTGTGGTTAAGCATTAGCTGGGGTAGGTTGATTCTTTTGTGGTGGATCAAACAGTACATTATAGCTAAATCAAGTGGACGGACAAACCGATTCCCTTCTTTCCTAGGCATAAGATTTTTTATAACAAGAGTGTGAAGCATTTGATGCATATTTGACAAAGCGGGTCGGTCCAGAGAGTGACCAACTCGTCTATTTGGCAAGAAAAAATTGTATATTCCTGTGCATCTACAAAATCTAACTCAGGGAAACCAGCACAGACATAGAAATCTAGGCCATATGTAGGAATTGCTAAATGAGTGGTTTTAGTCCTAGAATCCAGAATTAAAGCAGTACAGTGCACCTCAGTCATAATAAGTTTGAATGTTGTAAAATAGATTAATCTAGTTTTGAAAAAGTATCATTTCTTCAAACATTGTAAAACCCATGGAATTGAGCCATTCGAGTTCAAGGAGTTTGCTTTTTTACTAGATTTCATGATTTGGACGAGTCGTCAGTAGGAAGTGTATAGATAGCACCGTGAATGTCGATTAATCCTTGTCTGGTGGTGGTGGTGGAACAGATTCAGATCGAGGATGTAGTCTCTTTCCGAAGGAGGTGATCCCAGTGTCCGAGTCCGCCTGGTTTGACGAGTTGGTGCCGTTTCTCTTCTCGTCAGGTTTTGATGCAGTGACCGCGGGTTGGAATGGGTGAGGGAATAGTGACAGTTGGAGTGAAGGTGAAGGACGACATCAAAGCTCTTCCACGAGGTCTAAGATTTCTAGAGGAAACAATGGGACAAAGAGCTGAGGCCTTAGCACAACGGGTTTTTTTCGGAGGTGGGATTGCCAGGAGCAGGAGCAGTAGTGATTTCAGGGTTAGGGTTTTTGAAGGGGTTTTGAGCTTCAAATGTTGGGGAAAGGGTTTCTTGATTTTCAGTGGTTTTGGGTAGATCGGTTGCTAGAGAGCCAAACTGAATAGGCTCGTGAGAGGGTGATTTGGTTACAGTGTCAGGAGTGGGTAGGATGGGGGTTGTTTGAGGTGACAATCTTTCGGGTGGGGTAGGTGTGGCTATCGTTTTTTGTGGCTCGAGTGTGGAATGGAAAATGAGTCAGTGTGTCCTAAGTTTCCTTTTTTAAAACTAGATTCTGGGCATAATTCCATTCTGACCGCTCCACAGGGGTGGTCCGGACCAGAGGCAAAACTTCAACATTCGACCGACCTACAGGGGCGGTTGGCTGGGTAGGTCTTCACCAGAAACGGTTTTTCTTCACCGGAATCATCCACATTCGACCCATTGTTCTTGGCACACTCATGGCGATAAAGCTTGGCCACAGTGCCTTGAGAGTCTCCAAAATCATGCTCAAGTGAGCTTTTACCTAATTTACTACCAAAATTGTATAAGTTCACCTATACTAACGAAATGCTCTATAAAGTGGTGAAATAGGTCAATAGTTGCATGAATTTAAGGTAAATAAAGACCTTATAATTACATTATTTCACCACTTATCAGAAGGGCAAGAAGATCATTTTTTACTACGAGAAGTGGAAACCTGATTGCATTTATTGACCATCTAAAAAATTGTTACTTAGGAATGTTTTTCATCCATCAAAATAGATTTTTTTAAATGACCCTTTTTGGAAAAACAATTTATGTATTAACACAAATATGAAAAAATTATTAAATTAACACTCTATGTAGAAATCATCATTTGAAGAGATGATTTCATTAATACAGTAACTTGAAATCGTCTTTTCAAAAGACAAATTCAATTATACAACGTGCCACCTCAGTGTTCTCGTCAGCACTAAAAATAGAGAACAAAATCGTCTATTGAGAAGAAGATTTGAAAAATCGTCTTCTAAAATGATGAGTTTTGAGGAAATGAACAAAAGGTCGTGCCTATTACTCTTGAAATCATCTTTTCAAGAGACAACTTCTTTAGATACAAAAATTGTATTTATGAAGAGACAATTTCACGGGCTTTTTTTACTTCACAATTCTTTTCTCCTCTCACCTACTCATTGCTTTCTTTATTCCGATACAGTCGAACAGGGAACATTCCCTTTGCGATTGAGAGATGCCTCCCACCACACTTCCACGCTGCCACTGAAGCTAGAGGATGCCGCCAGAGTTGCTGCCACAATCAACCACCGTGACCATTACCGATATCTGTAAAGGACAAGGTAAACATTATGTTACCACATTAGTTAATTTAGGTTAGAATTAGGGTTTTTTTTCAAATTAGAGATTAGGTGTGGTATAAATTAAAACTGATCATGTGCTTGTAAATGTTGATCTATGTTATTTATTTTAGATATTAGCAATTGATAGCATAAATTAAAAAATAAGTGTCAAATAAATAATGCTTGGAAATGTGTGATTTGATATTCTTGTTAGATATGCACATTTTGTACTATTATTGAGTGCTTTCAAATGCATGATTTTGTGGTCAGTAGTAAACTTAGTATTTTTAGGTATTATGAATGGCTAGTATAATATTGAAAATAAACTCTTTATAAAAGAGTAGTGGATCGAAACTAAAACTAACACTTGTTATCAAAAGTTCAATCACCATGGATCCCGGTCCTCCACAGGCTCTATTCTTAGATATCAACGTAGTAATAGATCAACGACGGTGTGGAATGGGAATGAGTACGACATATTACATTGCCGTCGGTTCGAGGTCAGTTTACACTGAAATGAAACACACACGTTCATTTCGCTGTTGCGGCCGTATTTGAAGACATCTGGTTTTTTGGCGTTGTTAGTCTCACTTTCATTTTGCTCGATTGATTGTAGAAAGAATACAGTGAAGAAAGAATGCATAAAAACTCTCTTATTCATTCTGTAGGGAAATCAGTAGATATTTATAGAGAGGGGAATGGAAAAGGTTAATATATCTACCAAGAGATGCCTGGGGAGTAACTCCCTAGGGAATATATGAGGTCAGGACAGACACTAATTAATAACACTGATTAATAATAACAACACCCACTGAAAATAATAGCATCCACTAGTAATAATAGCACCTAATCCTAAAGAAGGACAACTATTAATTAATTACAAAGCAGAATACAAAGTAATAACATCTACTCAACACTCCCCCTCAAGCTGAATGGTGAATATCATCCATTCCAAGCTTGGAAATTAGATGATGAAACCGAGTACTATGAAGTACTTTTGTGAGCACTCCACTACTTGTTTCTCTGAAGATATATATGACAAATCAATCATTCCCTCATCAAGTTTTTCTCGAATGAAGTGTTTGTCGATCTCAATGTGTTTAGTCTTGTCATGGTGGACTGGGTTCTTCGCAATCTTAATAGCTGACTGGTTATCACATCTTAACTTCATCGATCGTCCACACTTCAACTTCAGTTCATTCAAAATAATTTGGCACCATAGTAACTCACACAACCATATGCAAGAGAGTGGAACTGAGACTTTACTGATGATCTACCGACTACGCTTTGTTTCTTGCTTCAACATATCACAAGATTTCCTACCAAAAAACACGATATCCTAAAGTAGATCTTTTGTGTGTCACGGATCCTGCATAGTCTATGTCTGTGAAGGCATCTAGATTTAGGTCATTGTCAAGTTTGAATATGATCCCTTTCCCTGGACAACCTTTAAGATAGTGCAAAATTTTGTAGGCTGTAGTGAGATGGGATTCCCTTGGATCATGCATGAACTGACTAATTATTGAAACTAGGTAAGCAATGTCTGGTCTTGTGTGGGATAATTTGATCAGTTTCCCACGCAGTCATTGATACATTTCCTTATCCACAACAGGATCATCAAGAGCAGCTCTCAGCTTATGATTTGGGTCAATGGGTGTTCGAGCTGGTTTGCATCCACTCTTACCTGTTTCTTTTAACAAGTCAATTATATATTTCCGTCAAGAGATAAATATTCCTTGGGATGAGCGAGCCACCTCAATTCTTAGAAAGTATTTCAGCTTGCCCAAAGTTTAAATTTCAAGTTAAGCCTTCAATTTCCTATATAGTTGCTCTCTTTCCTCCATATCATCTCCTGTTACAATGATGTCAGCTACATAAGCTAGAAATATGGTTACCTTTCCTGAAGAAGAGTGCTTTAAAAACAAAGTGTGGTCTCCTTAGCTCTGTTTGTAACCTTCTTTCCTCATGACACTAGTAAGTCTATCAAACAAGGGATTTTTAGGACCATAAAGGGCCTTTTTCAACCTGCATACTTTGTTTGCTGATGTTGGAATGAAATCTGGTGGAATCTTCATATATATTTGCTCTTGAAGATCCTCATGAAGGAAAGCTTTCTTCACATTAAACTGTGACAAACTCCAATCAAAGTGACCAACGAGAGATAAAATGACTCTCACATTATTCATTTTAGCAGCAGGGGCAAATGTCTCAACATAATTTATACCATAGGCTTGAGTAAAATCTTTGGCCACAAGACGGGCCTTATATCTCTCTAAAATGCCATCAGCTTTATATTTGAGAGTATAGACCCACTTGTAGTCCACCACATTCTTTCCAGAAGGTTTATCTACAATTTCCCAAGTATGGTTTCCCTTTAGAGCAGCTATCTCTTCTTTAATGGTTTCCCTTCATTCCTTGTACTAAAATGCTTCACACACATGTTTGAGTATAGAAAGTTCTTGGATCTTGCTAAGAAAAGTTTTATGTGCAGAAGAAAGTTTGTGAGTGGAAGTGTATTTAGCTAATGGGTACAAAGGCCTTTTTGTGCATTCATGAGTGCTTTTTCTTAGGGCCACGGGTATATGAATGTCTATCTCATAAGTGTTAGGTGAGGGAGAAGGAGATGAGAGACTGCTTACCCTATTTTCTGATGTTGCATCTTCAGAATTATCCTGCAGGGAGGTAAGTTGGTCATGCTGCTGGTCAGTAAGGTGCTCTTTTTATGATACATCATAGGAAAGAAAAACGACGGCTGTGTAGTTTGAACTGGTGTGTTAGTTGATTGAACAGGTGATAGATGTGTGTCTTCTGAGGGCAAGATCAAAGGTTGGATGTGATGGATGATGTGTTGTATGTTCTGTATCAGCAGAGCCACAAAAGAAAGGTTTTGACTCATCAAAGGTGACATAAATTTTTCTTATGATAGGATGATAGCATTTGTAGCCTTTTTAGGTTGTAGAGTAATTGAGAAAGATACACTTAATAGAGCAAGGATCAAGTTTCCCTCTTTGCCTTGAAGCCTTTTTAGGCTAGAACCGAACCCGGTTAAGAGTTAAACAACTCCGATGAAAATTCTTGATGTAGGGACGAACCGGTAGTACGGTTAAGACCCATTGATCAAGGAACATTGTACAATAGACCGCATGAAAGTTAAAATACTCCATGACGGTTGAACGCCTTAGACCAATGTCCAATGTTGACACATGGTAGATAATGTGGGTGTAATCCCTTTTAGGGGGGGGGGGGGTAGACCGAAAAACCGTGAAGTGTATGTTTTACGTGATAAGTGCGTAAACTACAATGCGCATAGCGCAAAAGAATTTGTTTTGATGATTGGTACTTATGTTACATAAACATAGGTATCCATTCATAGGGTATTGTGGTTGTTTGTGATATTTGAAGTGGAAAGGAGTAGAGAAACTCCAGGGGAATGAGAACCCCGATTGGTAATAGTATGGGAAATTAGTATGTTTGGGAGACTTGATGAGTATAAATCGGTATGAAACCGATGTTGAACCTAGTGGGAATTGAGTCCCCTAGGTGACTTGAGTTGACTGGATTTTCTTGTAAACGAATGGAGGATAGAAATTGATTTTACTTGCGAACAATTGGAGGATAGAAAAATGAATTGGGATTATAATATAAATTGAATTCCTTAGGTAAAGTAATTGGAGAGAAATGGAGTAATAATCAATGAGATGATTATTAATGAGTAAATGTATTTTATAAATTTATAATGTATTGTTGTGTGATCATGACTAGAAAGATGAAGAAGATAGAAAATGAAATAATGATTGACTATTTGATTATGTGAATTGAGGTGGGAGGTGGAACTTGATTTGCTAGCGATCAAGGGAAACCGAACACAAATTGGGGTGGATGGATAGTTCAACACCAATGCTGATCACATTGGGGTTGAATGACTCTTGAAGCTCCTTATAAGTGGCCACAAGTAATCACACTAGTAATAGGTGAAACTAACACAAATTGGAATTTGGAGTTGTATTGAGTTTTCAAAATGAATTTCTCAAACCGATTTTGAAACAAATGATTTTCTTCAAACTTGAGAATGAGGATCGGTTTTGAAACCGCTTCCACGGGTGCTAGTTGGACCTTCTCATGGTTAGGCACCGGTATCGGGTCGAACCCGGGGAGTAAGGCTAGTTGTGAGCCGGTGGGAGTGATGATTAGTTTTGAAACCACTACAATAGACAAGCAATGGTACTAAGTGACCGGTAGGACGTTTGTAGTGTGTGTTTTGTATTTTTCCAAGGGCCGCCAAATATGAGTAGTCCGGTCAGGGAAGAGTACCCACTTTGGAGCCTGAGGATCTCTAGATGTGCAAATGAATTTGATCAGAACCAAAGGACCGTAGGGCCAGAGAGTGTAAGTGCCCAAAGTCATGACGGCCGTGAACCAGAAAGCGTAAGTGTTCAAACTTGACCAATACCTGAGGGATTTCTCGATATGGGGGAGGACTTAGTGCCTAATTGTCTACAGATGGACCCCCATGGAGAGATTGGAAAAGGATATTTTTGATTGTTATGCATGCAATGACATGTTGTTTGAATGTGTGGTATTTATTGAATCAGACTGTTGGAGTCTAATAGGCTATAGAGAGATTATAACCGTAGCATTGAGTACTTGGTGACTAACAATCTTAGATTCACTAACTTTATGGGCAAATTTCTTTAAGGGGGGTAGATTGAAATACCCCGAACTTAATTTGGGTGATTAAATTACTCTAATATGATATTTGAGGGCCTATTAGTGCCTAAAGAATTTTGGTAAAGAAAATAAATCCAAAAGAAAAGAGGAAATGCTTAAAAAGTGAAAAACACTAAAATGAGCGTTATGTGACCATAGGAGGAATACGACCTCGGTTAGAGTATTAGATGGATTTCCAAGGCTTAATAATGCCTAATTAATATACGGGAACAATTCTCAAAGAAAACTGATCCATAAATCGAATTAAAAACACTAATAAAGCTTTAGCGCACATTTTTCAAGAAAACCTAAAAACGTGACTTTGAGTGGTCAAACGAACCCGTAAAAATTATGGTTCATTAAATAAATATAATTAAGCATCAATGGAAGCTTAATAACCATTAAAATTAAAGAAACGAGAAAAATCCAGAAAACAGGCCCGATTAGTTAATAGTGCTAAAACCGGGTAAATTAACGAGCGTTTTCTGTAAAAGACGAAAAAATGCTCCAGCTTGTACATATATATGGGGCCGGTTTTTAAAGAGTAATCAGCCCTCTCACATTACTAGATAGCTAATTGAATAAAAGAAGAAGGAAAAAGCAAAAAGTGGAAAAGTTACAAAAGTAACTTTTCTTCTCTCTCCTCCCTCATTTCTCTCTTTCCTCTCTTTCTTCCCTTCCTCCTTCCTCCAGCCGGCTCCCACTCCCTATCTACTGGTTGGAACGATTTTGAAGGCAGCCATGGCTTCTCCTCCCTTCCTTGCCTTGCCCAAGCTTTACTAAAGCTCAAAACACAAAAATAATCACATATTCTTCATGTAACACCCCTCTCAATCATGACGTAATAATCGCTCACGTGAACAGGAAATAAAGGCGTCTCACAGCGGATGTAGCAGTACAACATCTTAACGAAATTAAACATAAAAATACAATCCACGGTGACAACGAGATACCGCCTACATGTCTATCTAAATATCAGAAGCACAACTAATGTGAGCATCTAAACATAATCCAAATCTTACAACCCATAACCAGTGGAGTCACTTAATACATATCGAGGTAGGGACGGTAAATCCGAAATCAACAACGTACTAACTACCCAGCCCCGCACTCCGGCTTCGTCCATGATCTTCAACCTGCATGAAGCCATAAAGGCTCAGCGATAAACGTTGAGTATGCCGAGTCTGGACCCTAGTGGTCAATTAGGTCGTATTAACCGTCTTTTTATTAGGTTCGTTACATGCAATGTCGGTTTACAGAGTATAGCAGGAACTGCCAAACATAATTAAGAATGTAACAATTATCACAGGTATACACATAACAGCAGCACATCGTACATTACATTAGCGTCAATAATTCACAAGTTGTTCTTAGTTTCACATCTTCACGTTTCACAACACTCGACCCACCGGCCTTCACATATTGTTAGTTAGGTTAGCACTGTCGGGAGTCAGTTAGGACAACCCGAATTATATTCACTTGGACTGTAGTCCCACGTACACACAAGGTGCTCACTGCCCTGATCATCCGAAGACTCTGGGACTAATTCACTTTGCCTTTGTAAAGGCGTCCATTTAGGTGGCCAAGGGCCTGGTGCCAACGGTAGCACATTCCGCCTGACGATCTATCTAGGCTCGTTCAGGATTTACTAGGGAAAACCCGACACAGGTTAACCCAAGAGATCTCTATGCGCGACCAGCAACCAATGACTGTCTGGATTAAGGTTCACATCACTTTCATTCACACTTCACTGTTAG
The DNA here is from genome assembly GCA_023374045.1 of Limonium bicolor. Lineage (NCBI taxonomy): Eukaryota > Viridiplantae > Streptophyta > Magnoliopsida > Caryophyllales > Plumbaginaceae > Limonium > Limonium bicolor. The sequence goes on from CM041779.1 coordinate 289,337,878, forward strand.
CTTCATTAGTTAGTGATCCAGTTACAGATTTAAACATGGAATACACCACTTACTTGTTGGCTGCCCTATGGGTCTTACGCATGCCTAAAATGATTCTAGGTAGTATTTATCTTTGAGTTGAAGCTCTAGGGACCGACGATGTCGTGTCCCGATCCTAAGTGTTTTACTTAGGTTATAACTACGTACTTGTAATACTTGATGTATTAGGTCTGCAACGGTAAACACAGTCACACAACTCGTATATGTAGTTTTATATAAGCCAATCTATAGTCGACATAGTGTTATTTCGTGCATAAATAAGTAATGCAGTAAACACATATACATCACACATAGTCATACAAGTTATCAAACAAATCCGAGCCCGAGGAATTCCTCAGGACAACTCGGATCAAACTCATTTACATACCGTACACCGTTGTCTAGATTCGTGCAGTGCAGGCCACTAGAGCTTTCGAGCGCGTACGTCGGGAACGCGATCTAGTAATACAAGGAACACTAAGCGTCAATCCACATGACTGCACCTTTCGGTATTTCCGAATAGCGTTTGAAATCCTAGTACCATGTCCCCAGACTTAACATTTGTTACTAGTTAAAGTATCGTTATTAATATTTTATAAACCCCTTACTCGTTGTGTGAGTTAATTCTCAGTTTACATTAGAGCATGAAACCTTACGTTATACACTTATGATACTTCACTAGGGTTTATTTATCAAACCAAGTCTTAAACTAACCTTAGTGTTATATGTCGTTACAACTATAGTGTATAACTTTATTTCTTGGTACTTGTTTATCTATGTATGTATGCATTTAGCATAATAGTTTGAATAACTATATCCTTAGCCACATAATATTATTTGTGTTATATTTGTTCTATAATGTTATGTGGTACGATCTTTTATGTGTCACTAGACTTTATAACACGTGGTTTTGGCAACTTAGGAGTGTATCGAAAATAATATACACATGTGCCACATTTGAGCTCCTTTATTATATACTTTCATTACTCACAAAATTACCACATAACTTATAATATATTGTAGGTACTTAATTTATAGCCCCAAAAACCTTGTGGTAAAATATAACCCAAGGTCTTTCATACTTGCTTAGTTATCGGTTACACCTATACATATGTACATCTAATTTCCCTTCTTTCGCATTCTATTCCCTCTCAACATCACCACTTCACCATCACTATTACAGATTATAAGGCTTAGAACTGTATCACAACTTAACCTCCCCTAAGAACTTACTTATACCGAAGAACATGGTAACAGAATCTGAAGATCATGTTGATGTCGTCTTTTTTTTTTGTTGGGTCATTAAGTTGGTTTCCAGAACTCCCAATGAATGTATCAACCTAGTTTACTCCTTTAGAAGTATTTAAGGTTCACTCTTATTTCAATTCTACCCTCAGTATCCCTCTGTAACAGGTTTATACAGAAAGTTATCTATTTCAGAAGCAATTGGAAACTGGTGCATTAAGTTTGATAAGTTATTCCTCTTTGTTTTGTTTCTCTTTCCTTGCTCTGATTTCCTCTTCGCTCTCCCCCCACTATGCCCAGCTACTTAGTTCATGTAGTTGTTTACAGTTTCATCCTCGTAGGGATTGGCTCACTCATTTCCATAGGAAGTTTAGTTCCTGAAAACAGAAACGTCGTTTAGGTATTCCTTCTTCAAGTTTTTACTCAGGTTGCTGATCAGTTTCTAAACTCCTCAAGCTATTACACCACTTGATGACTGTATTGGAAAAGTTTGAGCTTAAAAATCACTCAGATCAAAGGTGTTAGCATCTCAGAAAAATTCACTTTACAGAAACCCACTAAAACTGTCAACTGTAAACTGGAAAAACATGTCCTGATAATTTCTCTTGCATCTGTAGTTGTTCACGGTTCTGGTTTGCGTTTTCCCTAGATTGTTTAGCTATCTAAGTAAGCATCATGGTACAGTTTTGACCTCAAAACAGATTTACCAGCACAATGTTTAAACTCATAAAAGAGTGATGTACAGAAAGATCAGAATTGCAAAACCGCATTCAAAACTGGTATCTGTTCCTATCTGTTTTATTCACAGTGAGTTTACGGTCTGTTTTCCTTTCTTACCTACGTGTTTACATACTTGGTTAAGTGGTTTAGTTAGGCTTTAAGTTCTTGAACCACCTAAGATCATCCCTTTAAGCTCTCTGCAACTTGTTATACTGAAGTTGAAGTTTTTCTGGTATTGAAATCAAAACAGAAACGGGTAAGTGTTTCTTGCTTCCTTCCCTGTCTGTCTTTTATCGGGTTACACTTCTCCTAACCCCTTACCCACTCAGGTTATGATTCATCGAGATGCTAGACTCAAGAATAAATCAATACAACCTTGTTGATGCTACTGTAATTGTAGTTACTGAACTGGGGTTGCAGAACAGAAATCTGCACAAAGGAACTTTCTCTCCTATATTCTTTTCTGTTTGTTTGCGTTCATGATCTTCAATCCTCCCTAAAACTTACCCAGTTACTTGAAGCATTTCTATCAAGCTGTTAAACCCAAACAAAAACTCAACCAACTTGTTACAGACAATAACAACCCACACTGACTAGAAAAAATCTGAAACTTGAAAAAGAAGCCGAAACAGAAATCTGAGTTGTTGTTGTTACAGAGACCGCATTGCAAGACTGGTTGGCTCTCTTTCTATTTCCTAAGAGCCCTTCTTCTAAACTGTTTAGACAGTCCACCAACCAAAGGCATTTTAAAGTACTGAGACAGAAGGAAAATCCACAACAGGAATCTGTTACATACTTCTTTTCTTCTTCTATTCTCCTTTCTGTTTTAACTCACGATTTGCTTTCCAGTCTTCTCTCGATACAGTTTAGGTAGTTTAGGAAGTGATAGTTTTTTTTCCTTTAGATTCCAACAGATTCAAATAGGTTTACCACTCCATTTTTAAGCTCCTGAAAGTTACTATACAGAAAGGTTAGGATGACAGAATCTGCACACTACAACTGGTAAATCCTCTTATCTGTCTCCTTTTTGTTTCTTTACAGTGGCTTACAGTTTTTCTTATTTTCTTCTATAATACTTACATACCTAGTTAGGTGGGTTGGTAATGTTTCAGATTTCTTGAACTATTCAATGCCACCCTTTTTACTTCTCTGTAACATTATTATACAGAAACAGAAGTTCCTGAAACTGAAATTAAAACAGGAATGCTATTTGTTCCTACTGTTTTCTTTTCTGTCAGTTTTTTTTTCTAGATCAACCTACACCTCTTGCCAACTGCTTACCTATTCAGCTATTAACTCATTTAGATTTCAGACCCAAAACAACCCAGCAACAACCTTATTGCAGACACATAACTAGCCAGAGCTGAACTGGTAAGAAAGCTGGTATTGAAACAGAAATCTGAGATCAAAACTGGTAAGAACTGAAACTGATAAGTATAGTCTGAAGTTTGTGTTTCTCTATGTTTCTGATTTGCCTTTCTTGCTTACCCATTTGACACTCATCCCCATCCTAATTGCTTAGCTATCACGATAAGTGGGTTTTTTTGTGTCTTAACTACGAAACAATCATCAACAATATGGTTTAGCTACCTAAACTGTAACAGAAACAGAAACTACACTAGTTGCATCTGTTTCTATCTTTTTAGTTGTTGGTCGTGTGTGTATTTTTTTTGATCAAAGGTTCAGTTAGAGGTGGCTCACCACTTAAACTTCTTGGTTGTTTCCCTTTGGTTGATTCTTGGGGCACATGGACTTTACAGCACCGTGATCGTCTTGACTACACTGGAAAGTTTACTCAGAGATCAAGATTTATGCTAACTCAGAGAGAAAGACATAATTGGGATTAAACTGAGATAGGTATGGTCTTTACCTTGCTTCCCCTTTTTTTTCCACGAGAATGGTACAACAAGGGAGGCTACTCGGTCTTGCTCCTTCACCAAGTACTGAGGCCTATACACTGGTCTACTACGTGGAGAAAACAGGAAAAGGAAATTGTTCAAGGCCAGCTGTGGTTATAACCGATATAACAGTGAAAAGAAAGGAATGGGGTGAAGTTCGCGTGAAGAAGCAGTGAACAAAGAGAGTGCATGCTGGGTTTGTTACCGAAATGGAGGAGGAGTTCAAGCTGGTTTTATGCAGTTTTACCTTGAGAAGATAAAGGGCCTGGCTTCCCTTCTTCCTCTGTTCTTCAACCGGACTTCCACTGCTCTAGCTCCCAATATCGGTCTTTGCTGCTAGGTATACATGATCACGGTTAGCTCTTGGAGATAGGGAACTCATAGGAGAAGGGTGAGCGTGTGTAGTCTTGGAGACTTACCTAACTCTCGAGCAGCAACCAGGGACGTTGGGAGCAGCTCTCGGTGGCAGTTGGAGAGGGTGAAGGTACTGAAGGAGGAGGGAAAACGATGATAGTGTGATAGATGTAGGCAATTGTGGCATGGGAATTTCCTCTAATCGAAGTGGTTAGTTCCTAGGTGGCAGGGGTTGTCGGATGAGACAAGAAGGAATGGTGCACATTGATTTGCCATACTCCAGATACGTACTGTGGGTTATTCTATTCTGTTCGAGCAGTGTTGAATCCAAGAAGGAGAAAGAATCGGTAAGGCTTGTTTGGTCCTTCCTTTGTAATTACAATGGTAGCATACTTCTAGTCTCAATTCGTTGGTCTATATTACCGAATTCGAGCACAGCTCAATCGGTTAAGGTTTTGGGATAGGTACGAGAGGTCTCGGGTTCGAATCCCGGCTAGAGCATGTTGCTCTTTTTTTTTCAGCCCTATTAAGCCTATTTATTATATAAACTATATTAATATGTAGCGTTACTAGTTGTATGTATACATATACGTATACGACTATTTTTATTTGTCACGTTTGGGTTATAGTACAATGTTATTAATCTTGTAACGTTATGTACATTTACATATATATCCGTATGTACATAAATACGGCAATAATAAACTGTTCGTTTGGTCATGTTTTTAATTACATCATTATACGGGTACAACTATTTATGGTAGTGTTCTAACTATATATACGACGTCATAATTTTGTAACGTTGTGTATATGTACGTACATAATCGTTTTATGCTTTAATGTTGTAAGATATATATTTAAATAACGTTTAATTACTTAGGGGTATTTCAGTCTACCCCCCTTAAGGAGACTTCGTCCCGAAGTCGTCTTTCTCGAGCGATTTATAACAACTACCCATATAGCCATGGTGCACATCTATTTGATGTGACGGTATCTAAACGATACAATTGAACTGACTTCATAAAGGAATACACAAATATATATATATATAACAATTGTCAACCATTCATACATCCATTCATACATGTTCACAACATACACCTGTGCGCAATGCGCAAACAATCCATACATCCGAGTATCTCACATGATACTTACATACATGTTCACAACATACACATGTGCACAATGCGCCAACAACCAACCATCGAAACAAAACACGTATGCCCCGCATACAAACATACATACAAACACGCAAAAACTTTGAGGCTCTACCCCCCTTAAAAGGGGGATACGCCCCCGTATCCCACAAGTACTCACAGACGCTACTGGAAAAGCGCTGGATACTTGCTCTCATCGCATCCTCTAACTCCCAAGTGGCCTCTTCAACCTTGTGGTTTGACCAAAGAATCTTGACCATGCGGACGGTCTTGTTCCTGGTCTCCCGTGTCTTTGTATCTAGGATACGTAGTAGTGTTTCTTCGTAACTGAGATTCAGGTCTAATTCCAGATGCTCTGGTTGTAATACATGCGAGGGGTGAGGGATGTATTTCTTCAGCTGAGATACGTGGAATACATCATGCACTCTCCCGATGTAACACCCCAACTCCTTCCGTACACATAACATCAAACTGCAGCGGAATTCTCAACTGATTACATTACATAACCCAATGGTGTTACACGCCGTTAACCACCCACGTGGCTAACAAGGCTAATACATATACATTGTATCGGTCTGATGGACTAGATCCCCGAGCAACTACACAATACAATCCTTATTCCATTTCCAACAATTATTTTACATATACATCCCCCACTGTACCGAGTATTAATTAACCAATGCCGATAACAAATTCGGTCTTACTACACCTATAATACATACACCATTAAAAAGCTACCCATGTATAAACAACCACCCGTCCTACTCTCGAACGGCTTCCAGCTCCTTGTACCTGAAATAGAAAAGGAAGAAAAGGGTGGCCCCCAAGGGGCTCAGCACCTTTGCTGGTATGGTAATCCCGCAGCCCGCATGCTACCGGGCCACGCACAACTAATTGTCGTCTTAGCATGCAGTTGATTATATTTAAATCACGCATGTAAACCATAAACACACAACACATTGCATACTCCCAACTATAGGGCTCAACAATACCAACACATCCACACATCCACACATAACAACCATCCATTATTACCTTTAACCTTAAAGTGGCTCCCCTCTAAACGGAGATACTTCCTTAATAGACGACACTTACCCATTAATCGGGTTATTCTTAGACACCTTTTATTTAAACTATGTTTCATATCCATGACCACATATTCCATAATTTACAACCTATAGCACTGCATCGCTATAGCGATCGCAGTACAACACAACACATAACATAACGGGTACGGTCCTCTTAGGAACCGTCCCTACCATAATTAGTTTACTGTAGAGCCTAGAGAATATTATCAAACTCATGATAAGCTCGTTACATACCTTGTTACCGTCCTGTTATATGGAACGGTTAACTTAAACCCCAAGGTGTGTCGGATATAGTCATCCAAGCACACCGAACCACCATTGTATGCCCCAGTAAACCGACGTGAGTCAGTAATATAGCTTTGGTTAAGCTAAAGGGAAGGTTGGAAACCCAATGAGCAAACAACCAACATACACCAAGAGAGTCGAACCGGGTATGACATCGACTCCCGTCCATCACACGCGTGGCCGGAACATGACCGGTCTCCTCACCCCCCATTAGTACACAAAACCTTATAATTAAGTAATTAGAGCTCCTTTATGGAACCTATCACATCCACACACCATACGGTATCAACCGAGTTAAACACGCAAGGGAGGTTCACACACTTGCAAACAATAACCATACACAACTAACTCACGCATAGCCGTGGCTAGAACGTTCCCAAGGTTTGGGTCGTTAAATCCGTATACCGATAACTCATGTGTCCCTAGATTTAGTTAGCTAAGGTTTAACACTTATTGAGGTTAAACGGTATCGGGACCAATTGCGCCACATAAATGAATTACTATAAACTCATTCCATGTTTTATCTTACAAGGTGGCAAACACTCAGAAAAACACATTGGCATTCAAGCCGGTGTAATCCGGTAGGACACAGGTTGCAAGAAAACCATACCTGTCTCCGGAGTCCACTCCACCATGTCCACTTACGTTCCTCGAACAATTCTCGAACAACTGGTACATTAAAGTTGTTTTCATTAACATTGGGGTAACATGTTTGTGTAACGTCGAATGACCGTAGTTATCCCCGTTAACTAGTTAAATGACTTAACATTTTTAACTTGATTTACTCTCACATTTTATTCCAACTTCCCACCCACCAAATTGTCATTATAACTCACCAAACTTCCTTAATAACCTTACAACATCATTATCCATCAATCCCCATCATTAGACACCATTTTCCAACCTTAAACAACAATTTTAGAGTGGTCCGGGACTTGGTCCTTACCCTAAGTCCCGGACCAACACTTACAAACATTCTTCGGCGTATTTCATATTGTGGTCCGGGACCTTGTACTCACCCCAAGTCCCGGACCAAGCCAGTACTCCACCCTCGACCTGTTTTTGGTATATGGTCCTGGACTTGAACCATAACCTAAGTTCCGGACCAAACCTACAGAATTGTTAAAATGTCATTTTTCAATGGTTGTTACCTTAGTTCTCCACCTCCATTAATTGTATAAACTTACCAAATGATCTTAGGTATATTCTAATGCCAAAATCATCTTAAACATCCCTAGTTTCATGTTCAACTTGTTACTCAATTTCCTTATATATTCACCAACATTACCTAAACCTTAAACCAATTTCTCCAAGACTTGAACACATCCTAAGAACACCCATTAGATTTCTAAAACTTCCAAGATAATGCCTAAGTCCTTGTAGCACCTTAGAACACGTTAATGCATGTTTTCTTCCTTAGCAAAACATTTACCCATCCCTTACATTTCCTAGTTCACCAAAGTTCACTTAAACACTTAAGACTCCTTATTCATTTTACAAATTTTCGCCATAGGTTCTCTTAGCATATCATCATAAAACTCATAGTTTCACCCTTAAACATTCAAGATCACCTAAATCCATCAAGAACACCATCACACACAAACCTTCACCAAATTACACCACAACACAATATAGTGCATAACTTAAATTGCTTGGCACTTAGGCCCTTAAATAACATAAACCTTAAACACTGAATTTCCACAAGTATATTTGCCTTTGACCTGCAAATACAAACAGCAATACGTATGTCCTTTACTAGTCTTTTGAGAACATTTTTCTAAGTCATTACCATTGGCTCTTTAGGTAGTTTCAATACACAGCGTACGTTCATTTTCCAAAGGAATTTTAAGCTACCTTTGGTTAACATAAAATAGAGGAAACACCATTTTTCTTTGAGTTTCCTTACCTTGAAGCAAAGGAGAAAAATAATACGTAAGAAGATGAACTCAAGCTCCTTCCATGGAGATTCCTCTTGGCACCAAAATGGAGCTCTTGAAGATTTGAAGGGACTAAGTCGAAGAGCTTGATGAAACTAAGAGATCGGTGGTCTCGGTTTTAGATTTGGACAAGTGAGCAAGAAGTTACAAGGATTTGAAGTTGTATGTTGGTGCTGGTGCTGTTCGATCGTGAAGGAAGGAAAGGAAGGGAGTGGCTACGTGAAACAGCAAGAGAAATGAGAGAATGAATGATTGTAGTTGCTTTTTGAAGATATTTAATTATGTAAAGCAAATAGTGCTTTTTCAATTACTCACTTATCTTCTTATCTGTTTGTTCAACCAGCAAGCAAAGTGACGACTCCTCACATGCAAACCGGCCCCCATTCACATATAAGGGGTTAATTAGTCTTTATTGCCCAATTAAATTACATATGTTAACATATGTTACAAACTAGCTTATTTTAGTTACTATTCATAATAACAAGACACGTAGAAACGCAATTCTTACTTCCCCATTAATTTAAACTTCCAAATGTGATACTAAATAGTACACATATTAATTAAAGAGTAATGATGGACATTTAGCCATTCAAAACTCATTTACAAGACAATTTTCCAAAAACGTGCTTTATGACTCCTTTAAGCACATTTTGTGTTTTAACTTGTTTTCAAGCTCGGTTTTCTTTGGTAATTGATTTAATAGGCTCATTAATAAATAAGTAAGGTCTTGGTAAGTTTATTAAGTCTTAATCAAGACCATCCCAAGTTTAGAGCATATTTCGCCCTTTATTGCCTTTAAGGCATTTAACTGTATTTACTTATCTTTTAAATTGTTTACCAATATTACTAAGACTCTTTTTAGTCTTAATAATTTATTATTTAACGTTTAAACAACATACCAAGGTTTGGGGTATTTCAGTCTACCCCCCTTAAAAGAACTTCGTCCCCGAAGTTCACACTTCCCACATATCAGGTTTAGAATACGGGAATTACTTATATAATAAAACACTTCCATAACCAACACACCTTACACCACAACCTCGGACTTGAAGGTCCGGGTTCACATACACATCCATCCATAACGTATCATTCTCACATGATTACCTCGGACTCAATGGTCCGGGTACCTTAATAGTATTGTACTCACATAACAACCCTCAGACTCTCAGGTCTGGGTAACATGACCACCTTTGGACTCATAGGCCCAAGTAACATAATCAATTCAGAACTGAACCACATCAAGACTCATGGTCAAAGTAACATTTATTACACATACCACACAACATGCCTTAGAACGTATAACAAATAGAAATACCTTTTCCATCTCTTCATGGGCTCGAGTCCCACGTTGAGTACATATACACTGTGATCCCCGCAGAACCCGGTCGCGATGGACACCTTCTGGTCCCCGTTCCTTTGGGAGATCAAAACATTCACTTAATTGTTAACATATGTACTTCTCATGTCACCGGTCCGAAGACAAAGGCTCATACGTCCTCAGCTCGTGAGCAAGTACTACAAAAATATCCTTTACCAGGTTAGGTAAACAGGAATCCTTTATTCAAAATATCAATCCACTGTTCTGGAAATACCAATTGAAAACCCTTTTGAAAGTTCAATACAACTCCAAGTCCAACTTATGCTCTTTGCATCCTTTCTTAGTGGTGTTACTTGTGACCACTTATAGGGAGCTTCAAGAGTCATCCAACCCTGATGTGATCAGCATCAGTGTTGAACTATCTTCCACCCCAATTTGTGTTCGGCTTCCCTTGATCACATGCAAATCAAGTTCCACCTCCCACTTCATTTTCAAGGATCATAATACACATTTCCCTTTTCTATCTTTTCAATCATTCTAATCATAATCATCACATCTCCAAGGGATAGAACTCAGTCCATCAATTATATCCATTTTCTTTTAATCAAGTTACCTAGGGAATCTAATTCTTACTAGGTTCCATGTCAGTTTCATACCCTTCATAAATCACCACACTGTATATATTATACATATTTTTAATCAAAATACAATACATCGTGTCACATTTGGTATTATGCAACACACACCATTGGGGTTTTAGTTCCCCCAGGGGTTTATTTACTCCTTAACACTTGTACTAACCCACAACCATTAACAAGGTAGTCTCACCTACCACAACGGTATTTCGCATCTTCTGTGCGCAAATACCACCATTTAACCAAACCAACCATCATAACCAATTATTAACCATGCCAACCATCATAACAAATTATTTTTGTGCTATGCACAACATAGTTCACGTACACTTGTACGGTAAACTACAAAACACACTAAGCGGCTTTGCGCTCTACCCCCCTTAAAAGGGATTACGCCCACGTAATCAATCACTGAACATTGGCTTAAAATGTTCTGCCGTCGTGAAGTGTTTTAACTACCACGCGGTCTGTTAAAGGATCTTGACCATATTAGCGGTTTAGTTCCTTTACCAAGAATTCTCATTGGAGTTTTCTTAACTCCTAACCAGTTTCGATTCTGGCCTGTCCATTCGTTATTCATACTGTATTGTACACCTCCAATTCTTTACCTTTATCTGGTAACCATGGTTTCTCAACCAACGCGTGGTATCTCTTACCGTGCGCGATTTCGGTGAGTTACGAACTTTCTATTCACCTCCACAGTAGTTTACTTGTATACTGCTATGTATTTCACAATGATTGCCTCAATTCCTTTCGACTTACTGTCGGTTGAGGTTGAGCTACCACCTAATGTGTAGTGCTCTTTCAGCTATTTCCTACACCTGAGGTACATTTCATACCGATCTTTGATATTTAGTGCTACTGTAGTCACTTATCGCCAGTCCTACTTCCACATTTAATTCTGCACCTGTATCATTTCATTGATATGACCTTGCATTTCATACGCTTCAGTCTTATAGTGTTATAATTCTCTTTGTTCGCCTTCCACCATTATCATCTTCCAAATCCTAGCTATCCCACTCGATCATTACTGTGCAAACGCAATACCAAAACACTCAGTCATACAGAGTGCAGAGGCGTAAACTCTTGGCAGTAAATCTCTCATGCAATTGCAATAGGAATTCACACTGTGTTCCACTGAGATTCTTATCTCATAATACTGGCTACTGGCTTACTGTCCAGTTTATTTGCTATCACTTCCCATTGTATCTGTACTGGGTTTAACACATCACTCCGCTTATTTGTCATACCATCACTTAATCAATACATATACAACGGTCGCTTTCTGCGTACCGTGTTCTTTTTCCTTGCACAACACTAACTTACACTGCATCCATTATTATATTCGGCCACCTGTTTGGCTGATTTCTGCATACCCTATTTCTCGAGCCTTTATTTTCTTAAGCGCTGTTCGCTACACGTTTAGCATCACACACCTATGGTGGTTGCTACCAAACTTAGTACTCTTCCTGTCTACACCACTGTTACAAACACTTTCTTTCTATTATTTTTTTATTCAAATTATCCTGGGGTAATAACAACATGGTCCATCCTCCACATATTTCCTAAACTTGATCCACACACACTACCGCTCTCGCGGTTTCACCATATCTAGAGGTATCCCCACTCTTTAAGCAGTGGTTCGTTCTCCGCTCTATTTTCCTTGTACAACATAAACTTCTATAATTGATTCAATTACATGACCTATCTTGCTTGTGGCTTATAAGCCACTGCCTCGAGCTCTGCTCACTAAAGACTATTACCACACATTTACCTTTCTGTACGACGTTACATGGTTTAACAAGGTCGTCACATCTCGATTCCTTCTTACGTTTCTGTTACATTGCCCCATCCAACAATGTTTGATCCCAACCACCCCTCAAGGATTACTCCTGGGTGTTACTAAGGTATGCCATTACATTTAACTTTCACTTATGAGTACATTCAGTAGACTACGCCTTCTTACTTCCTTAGCTGGGTATTCGTTCCAGCTACCATGTCTCATTCCTTCAACTTCCTAAGACATACATGATGTCTTTGCATAACCATCCGTGCTCTTCGCACTTCTTGACTCTACACATTCTCTTGGACGAATTTACCAATTCCTTTAGTCTTCTCAACTGGGTTCCTTCACTTCGATCATTCGTGGTAATCCTTAGCTCTTACTTGACTTTTACTTGCTGACCGTAGTATGGAGTCGACTACTTCCCGTGTTTCGGACTCTTCTCGTATACATATATGGGGTATCATACTGATACATTACTACTTACCTGACTAACCCATAAGTAGGTCTGTCAGGCCCACATGCTCCTATCGGAGTGCGGTCGTCCCACAACACAGTTGGTACACTCGTAGTGTCCGTTACACGCGCCTAGGTGAAGTATTCTGTTGTCAACTCCCTTGTATTGTCTTATGACAATATACTTCCGTGCTTCCCGAACTCATTCAAGGGAAGGTTTATCCACCGTTGTATTATTCTGAACTCCATCCATACCGTCGGGTTGGTACCCTCGGTTTCACCGGTTTTCGTCCGGTTACTCAAAGGTAACTGGTTTGAAAGAAGGGTAAAAGAAGTATTGGTTTAAAAAGAGAATTTGGTTTTGAAAGAAAAGAGTTTGAACTAAATCTGAGTTTGAAAGAAAATTTTCTCCTGGTTTCACAACACCCCTTTTGTCTTAACCAAGTCTAGCTTCTTGCTGACTGGTATATTCTCATTTACAAAGGTTAGGCTGTTAAGCCCTTCCACGGTTACGATGATCACATTTAAATTTCTGGGTACTTTACTAAGTAGTTTGTAGTTGTCAATTTTTTTTTCTCTTCGAACAGCCCTGTTATAGCTGCACTTGCCGGCAAGTGCGCCCTGTTAACTGGCTGTCGGTTCAACATGTACCGGCTGCGGTACTGTTTTTGTCTACACCGTATTCAGTGGCCTCATGGGTCCTTACTTGGATACTCTAACTGGTAACTAATCTCCTGCAAAACTTCTTATTGTCCTCCTCTAATAATCATTAACTAGGGTGTTTCCCATTCTGGAAGACCCCTTTTACTTATTATTGCATCCTCTTCGTAGCCCATTCCACGCATTTATCGTGGTTACTGAGACTTGTCTCTTGTTTGGGTACTACGTTGTAGTTCCTTTGTCGGTTGGTATACCGCTGGTGCCATTACCTAACATTTGCCGTCCCGTAGACTCTCGTCTCGGGTTTATTATTTCTCTTCTTGGTTGTTGCAAGCTGGTAGTTTTCGACTGCTCAGCATGTCGACCCAGGTTGCCGGAAATTTCATTCCTCTTTACACAAGATTCTCCATTCTTCGCTATGAATTGCGGTTAACATTATGCAGATGGGAACCGTCTCCGGGATTCCCACTTTTCGGGATTTACCGTGTGACAGGTTCTCCATACCTACAAGATAGTTAATAACAGCCAGACCGGGTCTTCCCGGGTAAGAGAGGGCTTTCATCTCTCTGGCGTTCCTTCCCAAGTCATAAAATAGGGTTGTGGAGGGCGGATGGATATAGTAGGTTTCCAGTATTCACTGGCAGTTCCTAACTAGCGTATCACCCACGCTATCACTCAACCCTTAACCCAAAGTACTAAAATTTTAACTCGGTACTTCCTAGGCTCGGTAATTCAGTCATCAGAGCGATACTTCGCTCTGATACCACTTTTGTAACACCCCCCCAACTCCTTCCGTACACATAACATCAAACTGCAGCGGAATTCTCAACTCATTACATTACATAACCCAATGGTGTTACACGCCGTTAACCACCCACGTGGCTAACAAGGCTAATACATATACATTGTATCGGTCTGATGGACTAGATCCCCGAGCAACTACACAATACAATCCTTATTCCATTTCCAACAATTATTTTACATATACATCCCCCACTGTACCGAGTATTAATTAACCAATGCCGATAACAAATTCGGTCTTACTACACCTATAATACATACACACCCATTAAAAAGCTACCCATGTATAAACAACCACCCGTCCTACTCTCGAACGGCTTCCAGCTCCTTGTACCTGAAATAGAAAAGGAAGAAAAGGGTGGCCCCCAAGGGGCTCAGCACCTTTGCTGGTATGGTAATCCCGCAGCCCATGCTATGCTACCGGGCACGCACAACTAATTGTCGTCTTAGCATGCAGTTGATTATATTTAAATCACGCATGTAAACCATAAACACACAACACATTGCATACTCCCAACTATAGGGCTCAAACAATACCAACACATCCACACATCCACACATAACAACCATCCATTATTACCTTTAACCTTAAAGTGGCTCCCCTCTAAACGGAGATACTTCCTTAATAGACGACACTTACCCATTAATCGGGTTATTCTTAGACACCTTTTATTTAAACTATGTTTCATATCCATGACCACATATTCCATAATTTACAACCTATAGCACTGCATCGCTATAGCGATCGCAGTACAACACAACACATAACATAACGGGTACGGTCCTCTTAGGAACCGTCCCTACCATAATTAGTTTACTGTAGAGCCTAGAGAATATTATCAAACTCATGATAAGCTCGTTACATACCTTGTTACCGTCCTGTTATATGGAACGGTTAACTTAAACCCCAAGGTGTGTCGGATATAGTCATCCAAGCACACCGAACCACCATTGTATGCCCCAGTAAACCGACGTGAGTCAGTAATATAGCTTTGGTTAAGCTAAAGGGAAGGTTGGAAACCCAATGAGCAAACAACCAACATACACCAAGAGAGTCGAACCGGGTATGACATCGACTCCCGTCCATCACACGCGTGGCCGAACATGACCGGTCTCCTCACCCCCCATTAGTACACAAAACCTTATAATTAAGTAATTAGAGCTCCTTTATGGAACCTATCACATCCACACACCATACGGTATCAACCGAGTTAAACACGCAAGGGAGGTTCACACACTTGCAAACAATAACCATACACAACTAACTCACGCATAGCCGTGGTTAGAACGCTCCCAAGGTTTGGGTCGTTAAATCCGTATACCGATAACTCATGTGTCCCTAGATTTAGTTAGTTAAGGTTTAACACTTATTGAGGTTAAACGGTATCGGGACCAATTGCGCCACATAAATGAATTACTATAAACTCATTCCATGTTTTATCTTACAAGGTGGCAAACACTCAGAAAAACACATTGGCATTCAAGCCGGTGTAATCCGGTAGGACACAGGTTGCAAGAAAACCATACCTGTCTCCGGAGTCCACTCCACCATGTCCACTTACGTTCCTCGAACAATTCTCGAACAACTGGTACATTAAAGTTGTTTTCATTAACATTGGGGTAACATGTTTGTGTAACGTCGAATGACCGTAGTTATCCCCGTTAACTAGTTAAATGACTTAACATTTTTAACTTGATTTACTCTCACATTTTATTCCAACTTCCCACCCACCAAATTGTCATTATAACTCACCAAACTTGTCCTTAATAACCTTACAACATCATTATTCATCAATCCCCATCATTAGACACCATTTTCCAACCTTAAACAACAATTTTAGAGTGGTCCGGGACTTGGTCCTTACCCTAAGTCCCGGACCAACACTTACAAACATTCTTCGGCGTATTTCATATTGTGGTCCGGGACCTTGTACTCACCCCAAGTCCCGGACCAAGCCAGTACTCCACCCTCGACCTTTTTTTTATATGGTCCTGGACTTGAACCATAACCTAAGTTCCGGACCAAACCTACAGAATTGTTAAAATGTCATTTTTCAATGGTTGTTACCTTAGTTCTCCACCTCCATTAATTGTATAAACTTACCAAATGATCTTAGGTATATTCTAATGCCAAAATATCATCTTAAACATCCCTAGTTTCATGTTCAACTTGTTACTCAATTTCCTTATATATTCACCAACATTACCTAAACCTTAAACCAATTTCTCCAAGACTTGAACACATCCTAAGAACACCCATTAGATTTCTAAAACTTCCAAGATAATGCCTAAGTCCTTGTAGCACCTTAGAACACGTTAATGCATGTTTTCTTCCTTAGCAAAACATTTACCCATCCCTTACATTTCCTAGTTCACCAAAGTTCACTTAAACACTTAAGACTCCTTATTCATTTTACAAATTTTCGCCATAGGTTCTCTTAGCATATCATCATTCCAAAACTCATAGTTTCACCCTTAAACATTCAAGATCACCTAAATCCATCAAGAACACCATCACACACACAAACCTTCACCAAATTACACCACAACACAATATAGTGCATAACTTAAATTGCTTGGCACATAGGCCCTTAAATAACATAAACCTTAAACACTGAATTTCCACAAGTATATATTGCCTTTGACCTGCAAATACAAACAGCAATACGTATGTCCTTTACTAGTCTTTTGAGAACATTTTTCTAAGTCATTACCATTGGCTCTTTAGGTAGTTTCAATACACAGCGTACGTTCATTTTCCAAAGGAATTTTAAGCTACCTTTGGTTAACATAAAACATAGAGGAAACACCATTTTTCTTTGAGTTTCCTTACCTTGAAGCAAAGGAGAAAAATAATACGTAAGAAGATGAACTCAAGCTCCTTCCATGGAGATTCTCTTGGCACCAAAATGGAGCTCTTGAAGATTTGAAGGGACTAAGTCGAAGAGCTTGATGAAACTAAGAGATCGGTGGTCTCGGTTTTAGATTTGGACAAGTGAGCAAGAAGTTACAAGGATTTGAAGTTGTATGTTGGTGCTGGTGCTGTTCGATCGTGAAGGAAGGAAAGGAAGGGAGTGGCTACGTGAAACAGCAAGAGAAATGAGAGAATGAATGATTGTAGTTGCTTTTTGAAGATATTTAATTATGTAAAGCAAATAGTGCTTTTTCAATTACTCACCTATCTTCTTATCTGTTTGTTCAACCAGCAAGCAAAGTGACGACTCCTCACATGCAAACCGGCCCCCATTCACATATAGGGGTTAATTAGTCTTTATTGCCCAATTAAATTACATATGTTAACATATGTTACAAACTAGCTTATTTTAGTTACTATTCATAATAACAAGACACGTAGAAACGCAATTCTTACTTCCCCATTAATTTAAACTTCCAAATGTGATACTAAATAGTACACATATTAATTAAAGAGTAATGATGGACATTTAGCCATTCAAAACTCATTTACAAGACAATTTTTCAAAAACGTGCTTTATGACTCCTTTAAGCACATTTTGTGTTTTAACTTGTTTTCAAGCTCGGTTTTTCTTTGGTAATTGATTTAATAGGCTCATTAATAAATAAGTAAGGTCTTGGTAAGTTTATTAAGTCTTAATCAAGACCATCCCAGTTTAGAGCATATTTCGCCCTTTATTGCCTTTAAGGCATTTAACTGTATTTACTTATCTTTTAAATTGTTTACCAATATTACTAAGACTCTTTTTAGTCTTAATAATTTATTATTTAACGTTTAAACAACATACCAAGGTTTGGGGTATTTCAGAATATGACTAAGAAATTTTAGCCATGTGTCAGATGAGAATTAAGATTTTGCTTAATGGAATTGAATTTTTTGAATATTGGAATATTTTTAAATTCAATTTCTCGTTAGATTCAATCAGAAATTGCTAGAAAATTACTAGAATTCAAAAAAATCAAAATTCCAAAGCAATTATGTCCTAAATGTCATCCTCTATCATGGGTTAAGATTTCAAAGCATTTCGAATTGATTTGACCCTTCTTCAGAGGAGAGAGAAAGCCTATAGGAGTCCTAAGGGTCTCGAACATTACGAAAATACCCCCGAGGATTACTGAACCTGCCCCTAGTGCTCCGGAACGTGCTGATCGGACTGGGAATCACCACCATTTGACCAGCGTGCTTCTCACAACACTAAAGCTTAACAAACCCTAAACCTGGGGGTTGAAATTTTGGGTATAACACAGCCACTCTTTTGTTTGTCTATTTGAATCATAAAGCTTGACAAACATGTTAAATACACAACACAAGGTTTGCTATCATCAAAACTTAAGGATCTTGACTTAACAGTAAGCCATACTTAACATTCATTCACTTAGGCACCTATAAGCCCTACTTGACATTCATTCACTCAAGAACCCATAAGCCCTACTTCACATTCATTCACTTAGGCACACATAAGTCCTACCACTACAAAAACATCCTACGCGCACATAATCCCTACCTTGCACCTATCTTCCCCTGCATCCATCCTACCTTGCATTCATCTAGGCACACATAAGCCCTTCCACACACACACACACACACACACACACACACACACACACACACATCACATCAATCTCATTACATATTACACCTCTCTTTCATTTCTAGGTTTTCGAAACCTTCATGCTCGGTTTAGTTCATTCATTTCTAGGTTCTTGACACCTTAAGATGCTCGGTCTAGTTTATTCATTCTTAGTTTAGTCCACCTTTCACATTTTAGGTAGATGGCCCCTCATAATACCCTAACACATCTAGACATCTCTTATAGGTAGTTGGCTCCTCATAATATCCCAAGACATCAAGACTTCTCTTATAGGATGTTGGCACCTAATAATAGCCCAGTGTAATGACCCCAAAACTGGCCTAGGAGTTAGGGCCATTACATGCCTTGAGTCTATTACCTAACGTCGCAAGGCTCTAACACAGAATATTTGAAATCAAATAATAGGAATCATATAAATACTTAAACGGGTTTACAATATCCAAACTGAATACAAAAAGTCAATACAAAGAAAGGGCCCAAAGGCTACATAAAGTCAAAAGCGTCCAAGTGCTAGTCAATACAAAGTCTCATTGAACGAAACTAATCCAAAGCTCAGATCCCATAGAAGAGAAGATCTCCAGCTCAATCTGCATAATGAATAAAAGGGGTGAGCCCAGCAGCCCAGTAAGTAGAAGACTTCCTCAAGGAAGCCCACTCAAAACAAAAGTAGACATTCACATAAAACAGAGGGAAGCGCATGCCACTTGTAAATAGACAGAGTAGAAACAAAATGGATCATAAACTAGAGCAGAATATCACATCAAAATCATAGTTGGACTTTCAGAATTAGAAGCATATGGTGGGACACTACAAACCTGCTAACACAACAGAAGGACTCACATAATGTCCTATGGATCCGAAGATCCCACATCAAAAGCCATAGGGACAGCTAACAGACCCGTCGGTCATTAATGTCCTTAAGGATGCCCTAAGGAACAAAAACGGAAGGAATTCCTGCGCAACATGCTACGGGACAACCCGAGCTAACTATCCAAGGCTCAAAGCTAAGTAACTAGGTCCCAAACGATTTAGCCAAAAACGTCATATCAAAAGTGCTTAAATAGGCATAAATCATGCATAAACATCTCATTCACAGTTAGGGGAGTCATACCCTGCAAACAGAAGTCAAAACGAAGCTCAAAAGAGCAAATAGACAAAACAGAAGGTGTGTCCGGACATGCGTCCGACCTTGCATGTTCGGACACCGTGTGAAGCAGAATATCAACCTATCCGGACATGTGTCCGGACTTACATGTCCGAACATGTGTCCGGACTTACATGGTTGGACACATGCCGTATTCAAAAAAAAGAGAAGTCCAGACATGTGTCCAAACTTACCAAGCTCGGACACAAGTTGAAGCCAAAAGTAGAATGTCCTCGCATGCTGTTTGGATGCTCAAAAATCCAGAAAAACAAAGCGCGTCAGACGACACGTCCGGACATACAAGTCCGGACGCATGTCCGGACGTCGCAAATCAGATGAACTCCAAAATACAACAGAGGTGAAGAATTCAACAAAAACCAATCCCAAATTATCCAAACTCCCCAGAAATGTAAATCAGTACCCTCAGGGGTTTAACCATTTGACTAACAATGCAAAACCGCAGAGATAACACACAACGAAACACCAAATTCAGCATAGAAACCGAGATTAAATCAGTCCCTGAGGGTGAGCAAACTACCCCAATTCCATCCCCCACTTACTTGAATTCGATGCGCAGAATCTATCTAGACGATGCCAAGCACAAGACCCATAAACCACAAGTAGAAGAGGGAGTGAACCACGCTGAATCCAGCACCGGAAGCAAACCAAAAATCAGAAACGACAATACCCAAAACTGCTATGCAAACCGATATTGAACAACAAATCAAACCTGAATTCCCACATAGAAACACCCAAGCAGCAGCGCAGAGGAAGGAACGACCGAATGCAGCAGAATTTCACACATAAAATCAGAATCAGCAATGGAGGGAGAGAAGAGCAAAGCGCTCTGCTAAACGAGAAATTGTAGGAAAAACTATTTACAAAAGAATAAAATAAATAACTAAACCTACAACTCTACTACGGGTAGCAAAAAAAACCCGGTCGGAGTATAGTGTAAATATATTACGACCGAGAGTATCGAACCCAAGGGACTTATAGAAAACTAGTCCTAATCCGGTAATAACCTATTCTAAGACAAGGGGGGAAATTGAAATATTTTCTAACCCTAATCAAAACTAACTAAAATAAGTGGTAATTACAATGAAATTATCCTTGATCCAGGTGTGAAACCATCTAGGTATCAATATGAACTCGAAACATAAACACAAGCCTTCGAATTAACCAACAATTGAATGCGCCGGGTGTCCTGCCGGATACCACTTGCACGGCATATTCAAAGACATTGAATATGCCGGACATGGGCCACCCGGCAGTGCATCCGGCATAGTCATAATGCATATTCTTTTTCCAGATTCCGAGAAGAAAACAGAAGACTCACTACCTATTAACAATCCGAGCATATATCATGCCACGAAATGAACAAAGTAATGGGAAATGTGGGTTAATTCTCACTCTTACTACTAACTCTTAATTCATAAGAAGGAAGTAGGAAGATCATTAGAGAGTCTAACCTATTCTACTTCTACTGGGATTAATCCTCCACAAGTAAAAATTGCATGAAGAAAAAAGAGATCAACTAATTCTCCTTCATTAAGAACCTTACTCTTAATAAACTTGAAAATTATATTAAGAAGAACACATTGTTTTACAAAGAGAGTTTCATTCCCTAACCAAGAACTAACAAGGAATTCCTACTCCACCATCCACACAATCAAGAGAGAGAATACACGGGAGATAAGAAGATTGGATGTAGCCTTAAACCGCCATGGATTCTCCTCTTCGCGTGGAAAGTTGCATAGAATTTCTTGGACACCAACACCTTGGAGGAGTGCGGAAATGGAGTAATGAATGGAGTGTAATATGATGTTGAAGTGAGTTGAAAAGTGTAGCCCCTCGTCCTATTTATAGGCATCACATTCTTCTCGTGCCGGATGTCATGCCGTGCGAATTATATCCGGCACATAATAACCACGTGCCCAACTGCTACGGTCGAAACCGCCAAATCTGCGCGAAAAGGTACCTGTGCCGGACATGATATGTCCGGCACCATACCCAGCATAGGTTGGTTTTGGCAACGGTCATTAACTGCCATCGTCTGGTCAATCGAGGCGACTTTTCTCATTTATGCCGGATTGGATACACCCGGCAACGTACCCGGCATAGAGTGCTTTTCTGCTCCATGATTGTGCCGTGCAGGTATGATCCGGCCTTATGTCCGGCATTGTGGTCAGAAATGTCTCATTGTATGGAAAAACATATAAAAACATCAATCTGAACAAATAATAGACTTAATACATAATATAGCATAAATATTAATTATTCTAACCTTAATTTGGCTAATAATCTTATAATTAAGTATACTAAAACATGATAAGTCTGAGGCTTATCAAGGCCCTACACTTACCTTTTGCTAGTCCTCGAGCAAAACAAGATTGGAAAGGAATAAATACTTATGCACAAACAGATAATCTTTAGAATGACAATTAGATAAATATTCCTTGTAACACCCCTACCGGTAATCTACCATTATCTCCTAACCCGTCTCAATTACCACCATAATGCAGCGGAACAATAACTACAACCGGGGGTGATACAATGCCGCTAGTCACCTACGTGACTAACAAGGCCAATCCCAAACACAATACTACAACAAATACAATATCGGTCTGATGGGTCTTTTACCGAGTACCCTAATGCAAACGCTACTTCCGATACTTAACCAATTCAGAAATCAAATACAACCTTCAAATCCAATTTATACAAATAACCATCTCCATTCAAACTATACCGAGTATCTACAATTTCCCGAGTGTATCCATGACCCTTTTTGGTCTTACACCCCACAGTATACAAATACAATCGCTTTAACAACTACCCATATCAATAACAACCCCGTCCTACTCTCGAACGGTGTCCGGCTTAGCTGTCAGTCTCTTACAGTGTTCATATTCACTTCGGGTACCTGCACACTAAAAACGTTCCCCCGAGGGGGTCAGCTTACGCTGAATATGACTTCCGCATACCCCGCGTACTAGCGAGGGTACGCCGACTAATTGGTCGAGAGCATGCGGTTCATTTTAGTTCAAACAGCATGCAATACACAATACATCATATATACATTCACAAAACACCCACAACATTCAATCCAGGAATACTATCCACATAGATGTCACATCAAACTCGTTAAATTCATTTACCTTATTCTTAATCCTTGAGAGACCATATCTCAAGTGAGTTTCATTCTCGTCATTTACCAAATTTCCATCCCAACCGGGTAGTTTACTTGACTCCTAGATCATTGGACACTCTCGGTCCGGACCTAGTTCCCTTAATTATTCTACACTTGAATAATTTTTAGGTTAAGCCTCAAGGGCCTCCGGGCAGAGACAAATATGGGTCTCAACACCGGGCTTTTATAATCACCAGCCGGAATTAGAAACATTCTCTCATGTTCCCTCTTCCTATCCCATAATACCCAGCTTACCTCTTTAGACGGGTAAGCTCTGCCGGTCTTACTCCAGTCGGGCACCACTATGTGGCACACGGCCCCGCAGGGCACCACTATGTGGCACACGGCCCGGTAACAAGGGAGTTCGACCATGGATTTAGAAACATACGCTCTGTTGCTTCCTCATCCTTGCACGCGTGACTCACAATCCCCCTAACCAGCTCTCGGGTTAGTAACAATAGGTACTCATATATAAATACATATATAAACATTAGTCAGCCGCATCTTTCTCGATGCTATCATACAACTTAGGAGATTTTCCCATCTCGTTGTATCTGCCGATTTAAGGGTCGCCCCTACACCTCCGTTACTTAGGAACTATGTTCGTTTTCTAACATTGAGTCACATCCTTGCATAGGAGGTCGACTATTGAAATTAAGGACGTTCACTAGTCCCGTGTGTCGCGCTGTTGTCTCATTTTGAGTCAATCTTAAGTTTGGTTTATCGTGTCCGTTGATTGATGGTTTTCGTGTGTTATCTCGTCTCGATTCGATAGCTTAGTGGGTCTCCATGTTTTCGTTGATTGATTCACACCCGACTCCTTCTACGTCACTACTCAAACAAGACTTACTATGAGTAGCACTACAATACACATTCAACATTCAACAATTCATTCATATTCACATTTCATGAATTATACAAACTTCTTTGCAAATTGCAAACCAATCAAGCAACATTACTACACAAGCACCATCAAGTGCAAACAATCCGATTCGTGCATTTATCTTGTTAGGTGATCACACAATCAAACAAGCACACAAATCGAGGTAACCAAGTTAGGATACAGAGCATGAGGAGATCATACCTTTCACCGGGGTTAACTTTACCGGTGTTTCCACGTTCCTCGGTTCACACTCGT
The DNA here is from genome assembly GCA_023374045.1 of Limonium bicolor. Classification (NCBI taxonomy): domain Eukaryota; kingdom Viridiplantae; phylum Streptophyta; class Magnoliopsida; order Caryophyllales; family Plumbaginaceae; genus Limonium; species Limonium bicolor. The sequence goes on from CM041779.1 coordinate 289,362,270, forward strand.
TCCTCGTGTCTCTTACTCTTGAACCACTAGTTACATGTCAAATGTTTCAATTAATATCAAAGCGTTACGGTAGGTGCATAGTTGCTACTCCCGTACTTACCCCGTTATCCCGTTATTTCGGTTTAATTTAGTGTGCTTAATTCCTTAACTTGCTCACTCACTTCCAACACTTGTTTATACTTCTTAGGACCTTTAAAGGTCACCAAACAACTCCTAAACATCATCTAAAACCAATACCAATCAATCCCCCATGTTTTAAAGCCTTAAAAACACTTCCTGTTGAATCTTGGGGTGGTCCGGGACTTGGTCCGCACCCAAGGTCCCGGACCAATCAAAGAATCAACTCTCGGCCATGTTTCATACCCTGGTCCGGGACTTGGTCTGGACTAAGGTCCCGGACCACCACCTATGTTGAGTCTCGAACTGATTTTTGATGCGGTCCGGGACTTGGTACATATCCTAAGTCCCGGACCCTGCTAAAAGCTGCTATCAAGGTCATTTTTCAACCCTAATCAACCCTTAAACCACTCTCAAAGTTTCCCTAATCTTTCCACAAGTTTTCTACATAATTAAACACCTCAAAACACACCTTAAACCACTCCAAATCATTGGTTTAATCCACCACCCAATTCTTGCTCAAATTCAACAAATTCAATTTCTCACATTTTGCATTTTGCACTCTCTTGCATTCTAACTTCTTCTTGTTAGTTTTTACATCCCACCAATCTCACCAAATGCATCAATGACCATTACCCATCATTCCTAGACAAGTACATTAACTGCACCCAAGCACAACTCTTGTTTCCAAGGTCTTGCACACTAGCTCATTTTCTAGTTTTTCTAAAACATTTCCATACTCCATTGCTACAGATTTTCACACTCTCCCCCCCTAGTTCTCTAAATACCATTTCAATGCTATCAATCCTATCAATCCTATCCTCTCAACATTACAAACACCTAGGTTCTCCCATCTCATTAAACCACCTTAAAACACTTGCTTTCTACCGAAATTTTGCTGTAGTTTCCCCATAAATCTAACATCTCTCAATCCATCAACTCTCATCAATTTTCATTCCTAACTAGCCACACACCACAAGGGGTCCTACCAGCACACAATATCAATCCCAAGCTCATCAAAATTCCATAAAGTACAATATACCACAATAGCTCAAGCTTTCAATACAATGGCACTTAGGCCTTAAATCCACACAAGTTCACAATCACCCTCAATCAATTCAATCAACTACATTAATTCACATTGTTTGGGTTCATTATTTAAATTTAACCCATCCCAATTCCTAAAGCAATTAAAACAAGCTTCAAGGTAGATTTCTTACCTTAATTCACAAGTTCTCTTTTAATTCTCCTCTTGCTCCTCCTCTTCTCAATTCGGTCAAGTGGGGATGGAGTTGCCAAACTCCATCCCAACATTCAATACACACAAAAATGCATTCCATTAATCATCTAACCCTTAAGAAATCTCAATTCAATAAAAGGGCTTAGAGCACAAGTTAGGGTTTACCTTTTTGGGCCTTTTAAGAGAGATTCTCACCCTTGAATCAAGAAGGGTATTACTCCACCATTGGAGGGTTGAAATGAAGCTCAAAATCAGAAGAAAAACAAGGTGTGAGAGAGAGCCAAAATCGGCTACCAAAGGAGGAAGAGCAAACGTGAGTTTTTCAATGAAATTTTTACCTTAGAAGAAAGAGGAGACTCCAAGCTACAAGATGATGTGCTTTTCTCTTCAAATGGGGAAAACCCATATAAAATGAAACTCATCCTTTTCAAATTTTGAAAAGAGGGAAGTGTAGAGAATGATGAGGGGAGTTCAAATATGTAATTATTTTTGTGATTGGAGCTTTAATCAAGCTTGGGCATGAGGTTGAAGTGGAAGTAGCCATGGAAGGGCTGCAAAGACGTTCCAACCAGAGAGAGGGAGGAGAAAATCGCAAGGAAGAAGGGAAAGAGAGGAAAGAGAAGAGAGAGAAGAGAGAAATGAGAGGAGAGATGTATTTTTTTTACTTTTGTACTTTTCCTCTTTTGACTTTTCAACTCTTGAATTAATTAGCTAGTCAAGTGTGAGTGTGTGTGGCTAAATACCAGCTAAAAACCGGCCCCACTATATACCCATGCTGGAGCATTTTTTGTCTTTTACAGAAAACGCTCGTTATTTTACCCGTTTTAACACTATTCACTTACCGGGCCCGTTTTCCGGAATTTTTCTCGTTTATTTTTAATTTTAATGGCTATTAAGCTTCCATTAATGTTTAATTATAGTTATTTGATGAACTATAATTTTTACGGGTTCGTTTGACCACTTAAAGTCACGTTTTCGGGTTTTCTCGAAAAACACGCGCTAAAACTTTATTAGCATTTTAATACCTTATTTGGATCCGTTTTCTTCGGGAATTGTTCCCATATATTATTTAGGCATTATTAAGCCTTTTAAATTAATTTAATACCCTTTTAAGGATGTATTTCTCCTAGGGTCACCTAACGCTCAATTTAGCGTTTTTCGCCTTTTAAGCGTTTTCTCTTTCTTTTGGATTTATTCTTTTTACCAAATTCCTTAGGCACAAATAGGCCCTTAAATATCACATTAGAGTAATTTAATCACCCTAATTAGGTTCGGGGTATTTCAATCTACCCCCCTTAAAGAACTTTGCCCACAAAGTTGGTGAGTCTATTATTGTTAGTCATTTAGACATATCGTGTGCCGAGGTCATAATCTCTATAACCCTACAGGCTCAAGTCAGTCCAGCCTGTGTACATACCGGTACACACCAAATCAGTTAACAAGCATTTGACAACCGTGGGTACCTACCAACACCACACAACATACATCACAGTACCATGCAACGTGCGTGCACCACCCGTACATCACAAAACATTTACCCCGTGCACACATACCAGTGCAACGCAAATCAATTGTCACCATGCCACATACCAGTGCAACACCAAAATAGTTATCCTAGTGCCTTACCGTGTGTACATACCAGTACAACACAAGCATACATAACAGTACAATCCCACACTAAACCCAATCCATGCTTCTGTATTTATCCTAGCAGGATTACGTATGACCACTTATAGGGAGCCTCAAGAATCATTCAACCCCGATGTGATCAGCATCGGTGATGAACCATCTCTCCGCACCCAATTTGTGCTCCATCTCCCTGATCACTAGGAATCAAGTTCGACTTCACACTTCCGTTTCAAACAAAACATTAATTCATCATTAAACATTTTCTATCTTTATCTTCTAGTCATAAAACAAAACAACATCTCCAAACGATGGAACTCGGGGGTCCATCAATCATTCTCAATTATCTCCCGATACCTACTTAAGAAATTCAATGCCTGTTGTAACTCCATTCAGTTTTCTATCCTCCATTCCTTCCCGAATAAAACCAATAAATTCCTATCCTCAAATTATACACACATACGATCAAACAAATTACCTAGGGGACTCACTTCCCACTAGGTTCAACATCGGTTTCATACCGATTTATACTCAACACATTTCCCCAAATATACTCATCCATACCACGTCTAATCCCAAATCAAATACCATGTCTAATCTCGAATAGACATATGCCACCGGGGTTCTCATTCCCCATGGAGTTTCTCTACTCCATTCACCTCAAATCTCTCATAATTAATACTCCTTTCACTTCAAATTTCACAAATAATCATAGTTTTTCCCAATGAGTGAGTACAAATGTTTATGTAACATAAGTACCCATCATCAAAACAATTTCTTTTACGCTATGCGCATAGTAGTTTACGCCCTTACCACGTGAAACATGTACTTCGCGATTTTCGCTCTACCCCCCTTAAAAGGGATTACGCCCACGTAATCTACCATGTGTCAACATTGGTCATAGGTCGAAGGCATTCAGCCGTCATGGAGTGGTTCAACTTCCATGCGGTCTATTACATAATGTATTCTGGTCAAGGGGTCTTAACCATTTACTGGTTTAGTCCCTGCACCAAGAATTCTCATCGGAGTTTGTTTAACTCTCAACTGGGTTCGGTTCTAGCCTTAAAGGCTTCAAGGCATTGATAATTATCCATTCATTCACTAGGTGTATTAAAACTTTAGAATTTGGGCCCACTAGCTTCTGCTGCGCGACCCTGATAATCTAGGGTTTACTTACCCTTCTCGTTATCCTTAATGTGTTATACACTATCCTTTACCCCTTTTTTCTTGGGGACAAGGTTTATTAATCAGCGTGTGGTATTCTTTTACCATACGCGAACTCAATGAGTTACAGGCTTCTTATCCAGTTCCCTGGAATCAATGTACATACTATTGTGTATTTGAGTGATTATTCACTTGGTTCTCCCGACTATTGTCGGTTGAGGTTGAGCCACTGCTTAATTGCAGTGCTTCCTCCATTACTAGTGGCTTCTGAACTATGCTCACTAAACTGGTTTTGTACCAGTGTTCTTTACTCGTACGACCTTGCATTTTCCATGCGTCGGTCCGTGTGCCATCATCAGTCTCCTTTCTACTCTGACTACAATTGTCACCTTCCCATTTTCTAGCTATCCCACTCGATCATTACTGCACAAGTGCAATACCAAAACACTCAGTCCTACAGAGTGCAGAGGCGTAAACCACTGGCAGTAAATCTCTTGTGAGATTGCAATAGGAATGAATATTGTTTCCTTGTTCTCGGTCTGTCTACCATCTTATTCATCAACTTCATCTCATTGTATGATTTTTTCACACGGATTGGTCGCTTGCTGCGCACCATGTTCGTATTTGTTTACAACTTTGGTTCCTATGGCATCCGCTATTTCATTAGCTTCTGCTCATGTTTTACTACCATTTAGGCAATGGTTCGCCATTCACTTGGCTGGTTATAGATGTGATATTCTTTTATCCCTCTGGCTCCTTGAGCGTTATTGGTTTGATGCTTCAGGTTATACCTATACAGCATTCCTTCTGAATCGGTTACTCTTCGGTTTCCACTAATTGCTATAATAGCTTATTTCCACATTGCTTGGCAAACTACTTGTATGCTCAAGCTTCACTAAATTGGTAGTTCTAAAAGGGATATATTTTCAGACTTTATTGCCGGTATCCTTTGTATGTTCACCGCTCTTGCGGTACCACCTTAACGAGGGGTATCTTTACTCGTTGGTTATTAAACAATCTTTACTGGTGCCGTTCTTGGCAACTCTTCCTATGATTCATCATGGTTTTGCAACCGCTGAATTTGTATTGTAATGGGCCTGGCTCACTGGCCACGTTGCCTAGAGCTTTGCTCATCTTAGGCTGTTTACAAGTATTGCTTCTCTTTATGCCGTAATTGGTTGGGAGATAACATTGGGCTCCATGGTAAGGTCATCGCATCACGCTTCCGTTCGTTGGATGCCCTTTAAGTATTGGTATTGATCGGTATCATTACAAATTTAGGGTATCCCCAGGTAAGTGGGATCCCTTCGGTGTTCTAACCGAGTGTTCGTTATAGCTCTGGTGCTCTTGTTACAACACTCGTTCAACTATGTTGACTTTGATACCCTTTATGGATTGCTCCTGGGTATTGTTGATTATGCATTTACATCCAGCTAACATTTATGAGAATGTGTAATTTATTCCGCATTGCGGTTCTGGATTCCAAATTGTCCCATTTGGGGTTATACATCTCCCGCTCTTAGGGTAGGTCATGGGTACTTCTCTTATGGTTTTAACCAGTTTGGTACTTCCTTCAGTGGTGATCGGTATCCTCCGGTACCTTAGATGATCACCCTGGGTATTTATAATGGTTGTTCTGGGAATCCTATCCCGTTCATTGAACATTGAGGTATTCCCGCGAGGCATTTGCCTCACTGTGCTTAGCCGGTATCCATCCGGCTATTTCATGCTTTTGTTTCGAATTCTCGAGACATATCCAATGTCTTTAGTCAATTACTAGTGCTTCTCGTACTTCCTAACTCTTAATCGTTCTTCTGGAGTGTATTCTTGACTCCTTAGCTTGTAAGCTAATCTGAGTTCCTTCGACTGTTTAAGGTGTCCAACTCTTCCGGATTTGTATTCACTTATGGTCCGTAGAACGGAGCTGACTACTTCCCGTGTTTCGTACACTGCATGTATACATACGTGGGGTACCATATTGGTACGTTACCACTTACCGACTAACTCATAAAAGGGTCTGTCAGGCCCGCAAGCTCCTTCGGAGTGCGGTCGTCCCACATCCCGTAATGGGTATACTCGTAGTGCTCGTCACACGCCTAGGTGAAGTATTCTGTCATCAACTCCTCTTGTATCATTCTATGATACGCACCGTGATTCTTGGTTTGGTTGTAACTAAAATCTGAGGTTTAAAAAGAAAAGTGTGGTTTGAAACAAAATTTGGGTTTGAAATAAAAACTTGAGTTTAAAAGAAAATTCATGGCGTTGCCATGTTTGAAGTCTTAACCAAGTCCAGCTTCCTGCTGACTGGTATGTTCGTTAATGTAATGGTCGGGCCGTTAGGCCTTTCCAATGTTTGGTTCACAAGTTCTTAGGATTGGCGATCCTATGATTACTCCATCTCCATGATGGTGCTTAGTAAGTACTTGTTAGTCATTTTAACGTCCTCCAACTTGTCTTTGTTGTTGCTGCACTTGCCTCGGCAAGTGCGCGGGTACGTCGGTTTTTAGGTTACTTATACCGATTGCGGTATCGTTTTTTCATCCTACTTGGTGGTTTATTGGCTCTTTATCCATTTCGATCTTAGTGATCAATTCCTGAGTAACCTCTCAGAATTCTTGACAAGTTGTCGATATTTCGGGGCTTCCCGACCTTGTGGTACTCCATGTATCTTGTTTCGTTGCCCGTTTCCACACCTTAATGGTGGTTACTGAGGCTTGTCTAACCCTTAGGAGCTACGTCGTAGTCCTGTGGGTGTAAGTTTCATGAATCCTCATAGTTGTCTGCACTATGTCATTAGGGTTACAGCCCTTTTGGCGTTGTAGGTTTGGAGTTAATCCAACCTTGACTAATTCCATAGTTGTTTGTTTACCGTTGACGATATTGTCATACATTACAGTCCGTAGACTCTCTTGTCTCGGTTCTGTTACTCTGCTTTTCTGCTCATTGTGTAGCTATGCTTCCTTCTTGTTGGCTGCGCATGGTTCTCGCGACTGCGAAAGCATGTCGCCCCATGGTGCCGCAAATTCATCATCATCCTATATTTAGGATCTTCAAATTTCCACCGTTCATACGGTTATTGTCACTGAAACGGGGACCGTCTCCGGGATTTCCAGTTCTTGGGATCTAACGTATGACTGGTTCTTTCCTTTACAAATTTTGCTTACAACTGCCAGATCGGGTTAACCCGAGTGTGAGAGTCTTTCCATCTCTCTGGCGTTCTTTTCCCCAACTTATACGGGGTAGCGGAGGGCGGGATTGGTCATGTAGGTATCCAGTCACACTGGAAGTTCCTATCTAGCGTACCTCACACGCTAACACTCAACCCTTAGCCCTAAGTCTCTAATTCCTAACTCGGTATTTTCCTAAACTCGGTATTAGACCATCAGAGCGATACTTCGCTCTGATACCACTTTTTGTAACACCCCTACCGGTAATCTTACCATTATCTCCTAACCCGTCTCAATTACCAACCATAATGCAGCGGAACAATAACTACACACCGGGGGTGATACAATGCCGCTAGTCACCTACGTGACTAACAAGGCCAATCCCAAACAATACTACAACAAATACAATATCGGTCTGATGGGTCTTTTACCGAGTACCCTAATGCAAACGCTACTTCCGATACTTAACCAATTCAGAAATCAAATACAACCTTCAAATCCAATTTATACAAATACCATCTCCATTCAAACTATACCGAGTATCTACAATTTCCCGAGTGTATCCATGACCCTTTTTGGTCTTACACCCCACAGTATACAAATACAATCGCTTTAACAACTACCCATATCAATAACAACCCCGTCCTACTCTCGAACGGTGTCCAGCTTAGTTGTCAGTCTCTTACAGTGTTCATATTCACTTCGGGTACCTGCACACTAAAAACGTTCCCCCGAGGGGGTCAGCTTACGCTGAATATGACTTCCGCATACCCCGCGTACTAGCGAGGGTACGCCGACTAATTGGTCGAGAGCATGCGGTTCATTTTAGTTCAAACAGCATGCAATACACAATACATCATATATGTACATTCACAAACACCCACAACATTCAATCCAGGAATACTATCCACACAGATGTCACATCAAACTCGTTAAATTCATTTACCTTATTCTTAAACCTTGAGAGACCATATCTCAAGTGAGTTTCATTCTCGTCATTTACCAAATTTCCATCCCAACCGGGTAGTTTACTTGACTCCTAGATCATTGGACACTCTCGGTCCGGACCTAGTTCACTTAATTATTCTACACTTGAATAATTTTTAGGTTAAGCCTCAAGGGCCTCCGGGCAGAGACAAATATAGGTCTCAACACCGGGCTTTTATAATCACCAGCCGGAATTAGAAACATTCTCTCATGTTCCCTCTTCCTATCCCATAATACCCAGCTTACCTCTTTAGACGGGTAAGCTCTGCCGGTCTTACTCCAGTCGGGCACCACTATGTGGCACACGGCCCCGCAGGGCACCACTATGTGGCACACGGCCCGGTAACAAGGGAGTTCGACCATGGATTTAGAAACATACGCTCTGTTGCTTCCTCATCCTTGCACGCGTGACTCACAATCCCCCTAACCCAGCTCTCGGGTTAGTAACAATAGGTACTCATATATAAATACATATATAAACATTAGTCAGCCGCATCTTTCTCGATGCTATCATACAACTTAGGAGATTTTCCCATCTCGTTGTATCTGCCGATTTAAGGGTCGCCCCTACACCTCCGTTACTTAGGAACTATGTTCGTTTTCTAACATTGAGTCACATCCTTGCATAGGAGGTCGACTATTGAAATTAAGGACGTTCACTAGTCCCGTGTGTCGCTTGTTCTCATTTTGAGTCAATTCTTAAGTTTGGTTTATCGTGTCCGTTGATTGATGGTTTTCGTGTGTTATCTCGTCTCGATTCGATAGCTTAGTGGGTCTCCATGTTTTCGTTGATTCACACCCGGACTCCTCTACGAGTCACTACTCAAACAAGACTCACTATGAGTAGCACTACAATACACATTCAACATTCAACAATTCATTCATATTCATTTCATGAATTATACAAACTTCTTTGCAAATTACAAACCAATCAAGCAACATTACTACACAAGCACCATCAAGTGCAAACAATCCGATTCGTGCATTTATCTTGTTAGGTGATCACACAATCAAACAAGCACACAAATCGAGGTAACCAAGTTAGGATACAGAGCATGAGGAGATCATACCTTTCTCCGGGGTTATCTTTACCGGGTGTTCTCACGTTCCTCGGCTCACACATGTTCCTCGACTCTTACTCTTGAACCACTATTTACATGTCAAATGGTTCAATTAATATTAAGGTGTTATGGTGGGTACATAATTGCTACTCCCGTACTTACCCCGTTATCCCGTTATTTCGGTTTAACTTAATGTACTTAGCTCCTCAACTTACTCAATCACTACTAAACTTGTTTACACTTCTTAGGACCTCTAAAGGTCACCAAACAACTCCTAAACATCATCTAAAACCAATACCAATCAATCCCCCATGTTTAGAAGCCTTAAAAACACTCTCTGTGCAATTCTGGGGGTGGTCCGGGACTTGGTCCGCACCCAAGGTCCCGGACCAATCAAAGAATCAACTCTCGGCCATTTTTCATACCCTGGTCCGGGACTTGGTCCTGGACTAAGGTCCCGGACCACCACCTATGTTGAGTCTCGAACTGATTTTTGATGCGGTCCGGGACTTGGTACATATCCTAAGTCCCGGACCCTGCTAAAAGCTGCTATTAAGGTCATTTTTCAACCCCTAATCAACCCTTAAACCACTCTCAAACTTTCCCTAATCTTTCCACAAGTTTTCTACATAATTAAACACCTCAAAACACACCTTAAACCACTCCAAATCATTGGTTTAATCCACCACCCAATTCTTGCTCAAATTCAACAAATTCAATTTCTCACATTTTGCATTTTGCACTCTCTTGCATTTCTAACTTCTTCTTGTTAGTTTTTACATCCCACCAATCTCACCAAATGCATCAATGACCATTACCCATCATTCCTAGACAAGTACATTAACTACACCCAAGCACAACTCTTGTTTCCAAGGTCTTGCACACTAGCTCATTTTCTAGTTTTCTAAAACATTTCCATACTCCATTGCTACAGATTTTCACACTCTCCCCCCCTAGTTCTCTAAATACCATTTCAATGCTATCAATCCTATCCTCTCAACATTACAAACACCTAGGTTCTCCCATCTCATTAAACCACCTTAAAACACTTGCTTTCTACCGAAATTTTGCCATAGTTTCCCCATAAATCTAACATCTCTCAATCCATCAACTCTCATCAATTTTCATTCCTAAACTAGCCACACCCACAAGGGGTCCTACCAGCACACAATATCAATCCCAAGCTCATCAAAATTCCATAAAGCACAATATACCACAATAGCTCAAGCTTTCAATACAATGGCACTTAGGCCTTAAATCCACACAAGTTCACAATCACCCTCAAATTCAATCAACTACATTAATTCACATTGTTTGGGTTCATTATTTAAATTTAACCCATCCCAATTCCTAAAGCAATTAAAACAAGCTTCAAGGTAGATTTCTTACCTTAATTCACAAGTTCTCTTTAATTCTCCTCTTGCTCCTCCTCTTCTCAAATTCGGTCAAGTGGGGATGGAGTTGCCAAACTCCATCCCAACATTCAATACACACAAAAATGCATTCCATTAATCATCTAAACCCTTTAAGAAATCTCAATTCAATAAAAAGGGCTTAGAGCACAAGTTAGGGTTTACCTTTTGGGCCTTTTAAGAGAGATTCTCACCCTTGAATCAAGAAGGGTATTACTCCACCATTGGAGGGTTGAAATGAAGCTCAAAATCAAGAAGAAAAACAAGGTGTGAGAGAGAGCCAAAATCGGCTACCAAAGGAGGAAGAGCAAACGTGAGTTTTTCAATGAAATTTTTACCTTAGAAGAAAGAGGAGACTCCAAGCTACAAGATGATGTGCTTTTCTCTTCAAATTGGGGAAAACCCATAAAAATGAAACTCATCCTTTTCAAATTTGAAAGAGGGAAGTGTAGAGTAGAGAATGATGAGGGGAGTTCAAATATGTAATTATTTTTGTGATTGGAGCTTTAATCAAGCTTGGGCATGAGGTTGAAGTGGGAGTAGCCATGGAAGGGCTGCAAAGACGTTCCAACCAGAGAGAGGGAGGAGAAAATCGCAAGGAAGAAGGGAAAAAGAGGAAAGAGAAGAGAGAGAAGAGAGAAATGAGAGGAGAGAGAGAGGTTTTTTTTACTTTTGTACTTTTCCTCTTTGACTTTTCAACTCTTGAATTAATTAGCTAGTCAAGTGTGAGTGTGTGTGGCTAAATACCAGCTAAAAACCGGCCCCACTATATACCCATGCTGGAGCATTTTTTGTCTTTTACAGAAAACGCTCGTTATTTTACCCGGTTTTAACACTATTCACTTACCGGGCCCGTTTTCCGGAATTTTCTCGTTTATTTAATTTTAATGGCTATTAAGCTTCCATTAATGTTTAATTATAGTTATTTGATGAACTATAATTTTTACGGGTTCGTTGACCACTTAAAGTCACGTTTTCGGGTTTTCTCGAAAAAACGCGCGCTAAAACTTTATTAGCGTTTTTAATACTTATTTGGATCCGTTTTCTTCGGGAATTGTTCCCATATATTATTTAGGCATTATTAAGCCTTTTAAATTAATTTAATACCCTTTTAAGGATGTATTTCTCCTAGGGTCACCTAACGCTCAATTTAGCGTTTTTCGCCTTTTAAGCGTTTTCTCTTTTCTTTTGGATTTATTCTTTTTACCAAATTCCTTAGGCACAAATAGGCCCTTAAATATCACATTAGAGTAATTTAATCACCCTAATTAGGTTTGGGGTATTTCAGTTTAATTGTTAAAGTGAATCTGTGATTATGTATATGATATTGTATACTGTATTGCTTGACACCACTGCGTTTTATTTTTACGCGAACGTCTTATGACTGGAAGTTATACATCTAAACTCAAACAAGACTAATGACCTTTAGGTATATGTGAACCTAATGATGGTCAACTGTTATAGTCTTAACTCAAGGATTGGATATTGTATCACTAATTAAAGGGCTAACTTATAAAGCGAGGAATCCAGACTGTTTCAACTTTCTGGTTGCGCATCGTGATCACTACGAGGGACTATATCAAGAGTCACTCAAGGGAATCCATATCCACATTCGATGATGGTAGAGGGCACTGCTGTTGGTGCACAGGTTTTGACCGGATCGTTCGCCTTTCAGGCATATAAATTATCTAGGGCCATAAGGTCAGCTGGCAATGGTTCCTTTGGAACCCAAGGGACTACTGTCCATTATTAAGTTATTAAGGGTTGTCCTAACATGGTGCCCGAGGTAGAATTTAATTGGAAGGATAAGTGGTTGGTTTAAAAGGATAAGGGTCATGTGACCTACTAACAAGTACAGTTAATTAATATGTGTATCTTGTTTGGTTACTGTTATGGATTATTGGTGTTTGATTATTGGTTGTTATTTACTATTGTATGATGATAATGTCAGGTGAACTATTATGTGTTTATTTAACATTCACAGTTATTACTATTGTTGTAAACTGGAATAGTATGTAATGAATCTAATATCAAGATGGCTAAACGACTTAAGGAATCTAGATGACTTAAGACTACATTTAGCATACCAGCATATCGTTTGCTGAGCCCTTCAATGGGCAACACATTTCAGGTTATTGATTGAAGACACAAGCCGGAGTGCAGGATACAGGGTAGCTGATGTTTCTAATAAACACTTTTAGTTTTATTATGTACTGTATTTTGGAGTTGTATTTGGTTAGTTGCTCAGTTTGGTTTAGGTTTGTAAGTTTAAGTATGCTTAGTATCTTGTTCATCACAGCGGTGAGAAGTTGAAGTTGATGGATGGAGTAAGGTTACCTTGTTACTCACATGGTGAGTAACGGCGTGTAACACCAACGTTAGATAATTTTATTTTCCGCTGTGAATGTTATTTATTATGCTACGACTTGCGCTTATATTACAGGTTTAGGATTAGGGGTGTTTACAGCAATGGTGTTTTCAAATAGGTGTATATGGCTAATTGCATCCAGTTTTTTTGTCATGTTTAAGGCAAAAATGTGCACGGGATAAACAGAGCAGATTATGAAGATGAGAAGATGAAGGTCGTGCTAGTTAATGTCGACATCAATTACGAGCAGCTTATCGCTCATATTGGTAGTCGTTTTGGTATCAACATGTGCACCCACATAGTGAAAGTGTCATAAAGGATGGGTCAATTAGTGTATGACGGCTCTATAAATTGGATGGTGATACCCATTGAGGACGATGATGTTAAAAGTGCTATGTTGAACTGTTGGGGTGAGGACCACGAGCAGTATTTTATGAGTTGTACGTTGAAGTACAAGAAAATTCAAATATTCCCAACCTTAGTCAAAGGACCAACCACCTCAAACACTTCCTAACTCCTCATCTTATCAACCGTAAACCCTAGCAAGTTTCACACCACCTGAAAACCAAACTCCATTTATCTCATCATCTTCTCAATACCAAACATATATTATCTCTTCATCTTATCAACCACAAACACGTATCAACTCTTCTTCACATTTACTCAGCACACCTCCTCAATATGAAACCTTCACACAAATACAAAACCCCATGACCATATACTCATTTCTCGTTGAAGATCAGCACCAAGTTGATGATGATAGTGATGTGCGTGAAGGCTTCAAGGAAGATGAGATAGAGGGGATCAGTGGTGGCTCATCTGATGATGATGATGATGACCTGTCGTATAATGTTGTTAATGTTGTGGTCACTACCACCACCGGGGGCGGAAAGGCTTCTCTTGTCCATCTGTACCCGTTCTACAACGTCGGTGGTGGTAGTGGTATTAAGAGGTGGGAAGAAGAACAAGAATTGGAACTAGGAGATTGGAGCTACAATGATGAATTTAAGTAGGGTATGCTATTCCGAACCAATGATGCGCTGATACATGTAGTGAAGAGACAGTAGATATTATTCATCATCGATCGTTTGTAGCGAACCGGTCAACCACAAAGTTGTAGGACATCTGTAACACCCTTACTAATCCGGCTCCTAATCATAGTATAAACGTCTTACTTAGTAATTAAATCACAGCGGTAAATAACAGACTGTCGCTCTAACGGTGTCAATGTTATCACTCGCCCATACGGGTGATAACGAGTTACATGATAATCAACATACGAAACGTATTCCCGCAGTGACCACAGAGATAGATAGTAGTGCTTAAATAAAACTAAAATATATACAACAACAACCGTCTTATACAAAACTGTACACGTGAGCGTCTAACCAAATATACACCTCGGTTTACAAAACCCGAGTCCAAAATAACCGTAGTATCAATCCGTACCAAGTCTAACCAAAAAAAGTGAATAAAACTGTCGCGCCCCGCGTCGACCCTCCAGCTAGTCTCCTGAAATAAAAATGGTTTGTGGTATGGAATCAGCCCCTGTTGAGTATGTTATCACATGCCCCGTCATGCCTCCTCAAACCCCTCAATTAATTGGTCGAGAGCATGAGATTCGTTACATGCAATACCGTTTTAATATTTAAACTGTAAAACATTTAACAGTAATAATCATACAATAACATACCATCAACACACATGATATAAACCACACAGTATAACCAATGAACAACAAGGTGAAACAACGAGAATAATAAACAAGTATCCACTCTCGTCCTTGGTATAAAGACCAATATTGTTCGCCACTGTACAAGTCTCTACTGTAATAAATGTTCGGTTATACCTAGTGACAACGTCTTGTTAAAAGCGACGTGTCTCTAAATTACATCAATACTATGGCGGGTCACCCACGGCAGTAGCCACTCCAACCGTAGAGTAGAGTCTCCGACCAACGAACCTTCCTAGCCCGCGGGAAATTTTCTTGATACTTGCGGACCCGTACGCGGACATCCTGGTATCGTTTTTGTGATCACAGTGCGCACCAAGAGCCACATCCTCTTGGCTTTGTGTATGTTAATTAATTATACCATCGCATCGCATTACCAGTTTTTCTAACACAACAGACTAAGGTCGTTAGTCCAATCCAGAGTCTGTAAACTCGGGATCCAGTGTTAGATACGAGAGCGGCGTTAGAAAGGCCAATGCTCCGTATTAAAGTCTCGGATAATATGTATATCTTATTATCCTAGTGCTACAACATTTTTCCGACGATCCTTATATTATATAAGATAGCACCACAGCCGCTAGTTCGTTATATATATAGGTCCATATATACGAACCAATACTGTTAACGAAACAACAGTAGATAATAAGCAGCTAAAAATATACAGTTCATGCATATTTATTCACACAATCAGACAAACAATCTTAATTATCACAGATTACACAGTAGTCTGAACTGAGGAAGCCCTCAGAGACAATCAGAGACATGTAAAACATACCGTTCACCCTGAATGTATAACCGTGGAGTATGAATCAGCTAGATCCGATGTTCCTCGTGTCGTCTCTAACAGTATAATAATACATAACACTACTGATTAGAATCCCGTATAACGACATAACTCTACGGTACCCGTACCGTCACTAGTACCTCCCCGTTAATCCCCCGTTTTAAACTGTCGACGTTTTTCGGGTTTTCGGCTTAACTCGAAATTGGAAAAACGTTATATTACATGCGTAGTCGCGTCTTGTATATTTATTATACTTAAGGTTTGAACTTGGTCATCGCATGTAATTCAATATACCCTTGTATATTATATAGTTTGTTTCTATATTGCATGTATAATTCTTAATAATATATTATACATTTTACCTTAGTATTTATTTTCCTAAGGTTTGTTTTCCAAGTTTAATGTAATATAATTCATATGTAAAAATACTTTGAATTATATAAAATCCTTATTATCATGTATACTCCTAACATTAGAATTTCCATATCTAATGTTTGTAATTCTTTCTCTTTATATTATATCATTTTAATTATGATAATACATGGTTATTGAACCATATTATATTTTTCCACTCCAATACATATTTATTTCTATACATGTATTATGGGACTATTTATTATATGGTAAGTCTTTATAATATTCATTCTCTTTTAATGAATATTTCTTATATTATAAATGTTACAACCCCTATAACATTAAAAACCATATTATAAATTTTCATTCAAAAATGCCCATATTACCGAACAGCACCTATTTTCTTAAATATTTGCAAAATCCACCACATAATTTATATAATGTTATATTATAGTATACAACATATATTAAGACATTATGTCATTAAAACAATTATAACATATAGTTATAAATTGTTATAAATACCAAACATCCCCCTTATACTCTCGGGTTTATTATCTCCCACTATACTTCCATAAATTACAAATCAACCCCAAATTATATTCATTGTTACACTATAAATATACCTATATTATAATCCTTAAACCTTAATATAATTATAACCTATAGTTTTAAAGGTTTATAATTACCGAACAGACCCTAGGGTCTGTTTGAATTTAATTCCTACCACCTAAATTTATATAATTACCAAATCTCCCCAATTATAATATATAGTTTTCTAATGTCATTAAAACTATATATTATACATATATCTTAATAAAACCTTATATATAACTCCAAAATTACCAAACTATACCAAAAGGGTATAAATGTCATTCCTAACCTTATATTTCTATAATTCTCGGTTTATACCCATATGTTAACCATTTGTAACAATGACATGAAATATCATATATTATACTTATTAACTCCAAATTTACCCAAATAAACTTCTAAAAATTCCTAATAACCTAAGGTCTGTTCTAATTTCCATTTAGTACCCCAAGTTTTCGGAAATCACAATATCACCCCAAACTCTCGGTAATTACTACTTATACCCATACTTTTCTATTTTTACAATTTTGACCCGAAACTTTATAAAATGTTATAAGTTTTAATAAATTCATTTAAAAACCCTAAATTCCTCTAAATTAAGCCCACGGCTTTTATATTTTACTAGTAATTACCGTTTGACCCCAAATTAATTATATAAGCATAAATTAAATTAAATAAGCTTTTAAACTTAAATTAAAATGGCCTAATGACATGGCCTTATTAAACTTTGCTTTATAACATAAAATTACACATAAAAGCTCAAATTATACTATAAACTCTCGGCCTTGCTGTAGTTTATTTATTTTTCCACATAATGTCATAATTTGACCATTATGTTAATTAAATCACTTAAAAGACTAGCTTAATTTACCTAAGTCATTTTTTTCAATACTTAGGTTAAAATCACCCATATATAACAACTCCACTCTCGACACATATAATATATGAGCTGAAAAAATTATAAAATCATAAGTTTAAGGTGTTTATACCTTGGTTTATCCTTAATAACAACTCGGAGCTTGGAGGAAAAAGCACCACATCATTTATAAATGTTTAATACACCAAAATAAAATATGGTTATACTCCAAGCATGAGCTAACCATAAAGAACAATTAAATGTAAGATTTAAGGCAAAAATCACCTTAAAAATGAAAGGTAGTTTCCTTTGGGTTTCGGCCTGAATCAAGAACACCACATGGTGTTAAATTCACCATAAAAACATGGGAATAGCTAGACAACAACAAGGTGCTATGGTGGTAATAGGTTTTACCTTGGCAAAATGCCTTTAAAGAATGATTTTTCTTTGGATTTTTGGCCACCCTTGCTCCAAATGGTTAACCACTGAATCAACATGAAAATATGAAAGGATTATGAGTGAATAAACTCATAGAGAAAATAGAATAAGAAAAGCCGGATGGAGGTAAAGGACCTTAAGGTATGGTTTTACCTTATAATGTAAATTTTGATCTCCTTGGTCCCAAGACTTGTTTCAGCCAAGAATGGAAGTTGTTCAAGGTTTAAAACACTGAGAATAAGCCATGGAAAGTGATATATTATTAGCTCCATGTGTAGGTAATGAAGAGGTGAAGAAAAAGAGCTAAAATAAGCCTTAAACCATTACCTTAGGTGGAAAGGAGTTTGATTTGCCTTGAATACTCAAGAACACAACTTGAGAGGTTTATAACTTCAAAGGGGCTCGGCTGAAATGGGATGAGAGGAAAGAGAAAGAAAGAATTTGTGTTTTAATGAATGAAAAGTAGAAAATGGAATAGTAAATGGTGATTCACCAAATTGGCTAGATATTTTGATTAAAGTTGAATGTGCTGTCCTCCTTGCTTTAGGCTGCCGCCTCATTTAGGATATGGATGAGTCAAGTATTGACCATTGACCTAACTTAGTCAATTTTGCTTAAAAATGCACTATTTGGGTTACTATTCACAAATGAATGCCATATTCCTGATTTTTTTGAAACTTTGGTTTTCGACCTTTTAATGTGGTAAATTATAGTACATTAGTGTAACAAGGTCTAGTCCAACGCCTAACACCACTCAAAACCCTCTCAGAAAGTCAATTTTCTCAAAAACGTGCTTTAAGGAGTTTTAGAGCACATTTTGTGTTAGAACATGTTTTAGAGCTTGGTTTCATTTGAGAATAGTTTTATAGTGTTCATTACATAATTATAATACTTAGGAATCCACTTTGGATCCTATTTGAGGTCATACAATCTCTATGGTTTCTTAAAGCACATTTTTGGCTTTACCGATCTTAAGGCATGTTTTGCCTTGTTGAGATCTTTAGATTGTTCCCAAATGGTATTTAGATGTTTATTAACCATCTTAGATCATTAGTAGATCATTTAATTATATTTTTAAGGTTAGGGGTATTTCAACATCTACTGCCTAGCTGATAATCAGTGTCAGTGGAGATTACTATTTCCGAAGGCCCACACACTTACCTGAACTCTATCTTGAGCCAAGATCGTCCACATCTTGATTTGAGATTCATGGCTTGCATATTCACTAAACATAGGAAATAAAATCTCTGCATCAGAGTTGGTGAACTTCAGACAGTGATTACTAATCATTTCTAGTATTTTGTGCAGAGCAAAAAGGTTTAGGCAGGTTAGAGTGATTGATATGGTGCACGGTGACTTGGATGACTCATACATGTGTTGTCTCACTTACTATGTACCATTCAACATACAAACCAAGGCACGAAATTGAAATGAGTGGCACGACGCTGAGGAGCCTGCTTATGTTATATTCAAGAGGGTTTTCTGGTCATTTGGACCTTGCATTGAAGCGTTAAAACATTACAGACCAATGATATGCATCGACACTTTCTTGTACGGGAAGAACAAACACAAACTTCTCGTTACATGTGCATGTAACGCTAACAAACACATAGCGCCACTTGCATTTGCGTTGGTGGATGAGGAGTCAAAGGCATCATAGTCTTGGTTTCTCCATTGTCTAAGGGTGCATATTATATCGGCTCACGAGGATAAAGATCCCATGTGTTTGATATCCGATCACCATGATGGGATCCTCGTTGCAGTGGATTGATCAAACGGGGTATGACAACCATTAAACGTGCACTAAAGATATTTTGTTCGCCACATTGTGAGCAACTTCAATAGTGTTGAAAGAAGTGAAGCACTAAAGAAGATGGCCTCTATATTAGACCTAGCGTCACCACCCCATAATTTTGATATGTGCATGACAAAGTTGAAGAGTGTCAGCGTCACTGCCCCTTATTTCTTTGATAGTATACCAAAAGAGTAGTGGACATTCGCATATGATGGTGGGCATCGGTTTGACATGATGAATACAAACTTGAGTGAGAGTTATAATGTCATCTTGCTTGGTTCTAGAAACATGTCTATCGCTACATTGGTGGAGGAAACTTTTATAATTGTGTCAAATACTTTGACACCAGAAGGGGTCAAGCCTCGGAAACTATGGCTAAAGGAGAAGTGTACGCTGGTTGGGCGGTGGAGAAACTGCAACGATGGAGACAATCGGCTAATGCTCACAGTGTTACGATTTGATGGGCATATGAAGTTGTTCGAGATCACCACTACATCAAGAGTATCAGCTTATGGGTTCAAGGGTGGCAACCGACACACTGTGAAGCTTAAGGGTGGTCATTGTACTTGCCATAAATGACAAACTTTCATAATTCCGTGCTCACAAGCGTTCGTTGCCGCTGTCTTCATACATATGAACAAAACCACTTTTATGCAACTGTGACACACTTGGTAGAAACAACACAGTGTGTACAAGCAACTATTCGACCTTTTTGGTGATCAGCATTCGTGGCCTCCATCACTCTATCCTATCATTCTTCCTGATCCATCTCGTGTGTGAGGAAAGGGAAGGCCTATTCGTAATGAAATGGATTTGAAGGAGCCGAAGAATAAGCTCTTCTGATCAGAGTAGATTGCGACTGTCACTTCATACAAGTAGTGGCGCCAAATATTCTGTGCAAAGGCCATTGTGCCCAACTCAAGGTCATGTGTAGGGTAATTCTCCTCATGCTTTTTCAGCTGGCAGGAGGCATAAGCAACGACCTTCGCGTGCTGCATGAGTACGTATCCTAAACCAATACCAGAGGCATCACAATATACCTCGAGTCTGTCTGTACCCTTAGGGATAGTCAATACTGGTGCCAACGTCAGTAGATCCTTCAAGGTCTGAAAGGATCGCTCACAATCGTTTGTCCAAATAAACTAAGCTTCTTTCTTCATCAGTTTAGTCATAGGCTTTGCCACCTTAGAGAAGTCCTGGACGAATCTCCAATAATACCCTGTCAAGCCTAGGAAGCTGTGAATATCTGTCACTGTCTTTGGCCTTGGCCAACTCTTAACTGCCTCGATCTTAGCAGAATCAACAGATATCCCACTAGTCGATATGATATGCCCTAAGAATGCTACGCTATCAAGCAAGAACTCACACTTCAAGAGCTTGACATAGAGTTGGTTCTCTCACGATCTCAAGAACTCGTCTCAAATGAACCTCGTGCAATTTTTTTAGTCTTAGAATAGACTAGGATATCATCAATGAATACTACTATTGAAGTATCTAGCTGCTCTCTAAATAGACAGTTTATCAAGTTCATAAACTTTGCTTGGGCGTTCAACAATCCGAACGGCATCACTGTAAACTCATAGTGCCATAATGTGTCTGGAAAACTGTCTTCCCTACATTCTCCTCTGCAATCCGAATTTGGTGGTACCCAGATCTCAAGTCGATCTTGGAGAAGACCGAAGCTCCCCTCAGCTGGTGAATCATCTTGTCAAAGGGAGTAATATTTGGCCAGA
Source organism: Limonium bicolor (assembly GCA_023374045.1). Lineage (NCBI taxonomy): Eukaryota > Viridiplantae > Streptophyta > Magnoliopsida > Caryophyllales > Plumbaginaceae > Limonium > Limonium bicolor. The sequence continues at coordinate 289,383,698 of CM041779.1, forward strand.
AACAAAGAAAGTGTTTATGGATTAAAAATGGTTGGACGAGTTTTTTTTATAGTATTATTTATAGGGTGGTAATTCGGGTTGGTAGGTCTGGTCAAGGTTAACCCATACCCAACCCGTTGAAGAATTTATTAACCTAAACCCAACAAAAAAATGATATGGTTATAAATCTTCAACTCTAACCCGACCAATATAAAAACATTCAACCCAAACCCAACCCGTTCAACGCAAAATTATATAAATACATCTTTTTTAACAACTTTTTTAATCCAAATAAATTATTAACTTTTATTAGATGTTTGTTAAATTCCTTTAAAGTTACAAGTGAAGGTATAATCTTCATTTACCCTAACCCGATCTATTAAAAAAGAATGTTGACGGTCTTTAAATAACGTATTTATCAAATTGTTGAATGGGTCCATAAAAGTGTTGATAGTATTTTTTATATCTATTAACTAACAGTTATAAATATTTAAAGCAACCGAAGTGACATGCTTGTATATGTGTACTTTTGTTATATATGTTTTCTTCAGCAAAATTGGTCAACAATGGGTCGGGTTGGGTTTGGGCTTTGATTAGTATTTTTAACTCATACCCAATCCAGGAAAATAATGAGTAACCCGAATCCGACCCAAGGGTCAAAAATTTTAACCCAAATTCATTAATTTGTAGGTTGGAGTTATATGATTAGAGACAAGAACATTAATGCTCATATGTTTACTAGGAAAGGGAGGAGTGTGAAATAGGAAAAATGCTGGGTAGGTGTTTTCATGGGTGGACCCACCTTGGAGCAAGGTGTGTCAAATGACACACCAAAAATTAGAATAAACTATAATTTGTTTGTATGTTATATAAGTAATTTTGTTTGGTTAGAGAGTTTTGACATCCTTGTTTTGACCAATATAAATTGTGATAGTTTGTGAAAGATTGTTTAACATATACAATTTATTTCTCCTTTTGATTTTATATTTTTATTGTATTTTTCTTTCCTTACTTGATGGTATTTAGTTTTCATAAAATTTGATTTACTATGCACTTTTCTTCTTTCATAGTGTTAGATCATGAATAGTATGTTTTTGTCATATCCCTAATAATGTCACTGAATTATTTTTAATGTAGAAATTTTATTAGTGTTATTGTCATCATTTTACTTAGATTTACCGATATGATGAGAGCTTTAGTTTAATATTATATACAACAATATTGTTAACATTATATTAAAATATTTATTTACTTGACACCACGGACTTGGCCCCACCACTGGGTGTTTACACGCGAATATTATGTATCTTTTGAAGTAATAAAATTTTGGATGATTTTCCTAAACAAAATAACTAAATTCAGCGTTTGCAAGAACAAGGAAACAAAATCATGGATGGATTTGGCATGGAGGTACCGCGTGTGCTTGTGAAGTGAACCTTAACATGGTAAGGCTCTGATGGTGGGGATGTCTATGACTACAATAGAAAGAAAGACGTTTATCTTCCATATTATTCATTTATCTTTCTAAAGCCTAACTAACTATGCATGTATGGATTATGGAAGACCATTATTATATGCCTTGGTATACACGCGATCCAAGGATAGCACATTGCGGACGTTCTTACTCATTAGTATACGGAACGGAGAGGATGGCGCTTGCGCCACCTTGTACTGTGGCTCCCATCCAAGTGTCAGTATGTGATAGGAAGAAAAAAAATGAAAAAAATGGAAAAGGTGTGTTGACGGGTGTAATGGGGAGTGTAGGGGAGAGAATTCTTTTTTTTTTTCAAAATTATTAACTCACAAAATATAAGTGCAAAAATAAAAAAATTATACCATTGTTCATCATTTTTCGTGCTCTTCAAAACAAGATGTATCATGGATATGTTTTGGTAAACTTAAAATTTTATATTTTTAGAATGAGTATATATTAGGTATTTTTAAAGTGAATCTTATTCATTAGCAAAATGAATCTTTTTTAATAATAAAATGAACCTTATTCATTAACAAAATGAATCTTACCCCAAACACTCTAAAAACCACCATAGTAAAGTTAAAAACATCGAAGGCGTTAGACCCTAAACCATAAACCCTAAAAAACTGTCGAGTCAGTGACGACAATATAAAGTGTAGAACTAATCCCAAAAAGATTGCCCTACCCCCAAACACCCTCAAAACCACCCTAGGAATGCTAAAAACGTCGAAGGCTTTTTTATGGTTTGTAGTGCAGACCCTAAACCACAACCCCTAAAAAACTGTCGAGTAGTGACGACAATATAAAGTGTAGAACTAATGCCAAAAAGATTACCCTACCTCCCCCCCCCCAAACACCCTAAAAACCACCCTCGCATAAGTTTGTGGTAGGATTAACTTTTACTAGTATTAAACAAAATATTCACTTTTAAAAAAATCTTTGATTCACTTTTCTTAAACCACTGGTTCACTTTTCTTAAACCTCTTATTCACTTTAGTTAAAACAATCTCTATTTACGAGAATCACTTTTCTTGAACCTTTGATTCACTTTTCTTAAACGCATGATTAACTTTATAAAAACCTTTGATTCACATTTCTTAAACCTCTTAATCTATGCTTACGAGATTCACTCTTATTACTCTGATTCACTTTGTAACAACTTGTGATTCACTTTTTAACAACCTTTGATTCACTCTTGTTAAACCTCTGATTCACACTAGTCAAACAATCAGAATCATTTTAGTTAAACAATCTCTGTTTATGAGGTTTGCTTTTTTTAAACTCATATTCACTTTTAAGCAACTCTCTGATTCACTTTTTAACAACCTTTGACTCACGTTGTAACAACCTTTGATTCACTTTTCTTGAACTTAAGATTCACAATAAATCTTAAAAAATATGTACATACAAAAATGAAAAGTAAAAAATTTATCAAAACATATTCATGATACATCTTATTTTGAAGAGCACAAAAAATGATAAACAATGGTATAATTTTTTTATTTTTACATTATATTTATAAGTTATGATATTTAAAAAAAAATGTTTGACTTTCCCTCTTATTCTCTTTTTTTTTTTTGCTTTATTTTCCTCCATAGAAGATTGACATGTGGCAGGACAAAATACCAAAATTAGTCATCTCCATATTACAAGGTGGCAAACCCCCACCTTCGAATTCGCGTTAGTATAAGGCTGCGGATCTTAATTTCACCTACAACTCAGCCAAAGAAATTCTATGAAACGATTCTATGTTCCTCATGATACTATGTAGTTTTAGCATTTATTTTCTGGTAAAATTTTGACCTCATTCAAATGTATTTTGATATGGCTATATAATTATAAATTTAGTAATATAATTTGTATTAATAACACAAAACTATACTTATAATATTCTATCGAATGTACGATTTTATGTATATAGTTTTTGTTGTACACTAAATGCATAATTTTATATGTCTAATGTACAATTTTATATGTTACTATACAATTAATACAGTCATATGAAGCTACTTTTGGATTATGATATACATATGATAGACATTGATTATCCACGCACTGTTCATATCCACTTGTGTGGATTCTTGTCGCCATGTGCCAGAATTATATTTTTAAAAAAATCCACGCATATTCAGAACTCACCTTTAACTTTCATTGTTCCAATTACACCTTTCGATATATCTAGAGCTGATCCAACGAGTTGACGGGTCGGGTTAGGGTCGGGCCGGTATTAAATTTTAGGTTTGAATGGGCCTATATATTTATCCAAGTCCAATTTTAATTTTTTCGAATCGTGTTTGATTAGCCCGGATTTATTTTAATCGTTGTCATTACCCGATCCATCCGGCCCGATTTTATAATTTTTTTATTATTATTATTAATTTTTTTTGAAAATATATATAGATTATGTATAATATTGATATATATTAATTATAATATGTATGTTGTATGTAATATTAATAGATATTATATATAATTTAAATAAATAATAAAAGTATTATATAAAGTTAAAATAAATTTATACTCCCTCCTATTATCAATACTTGATTTTCTAGCTATAGGCACAAGAATTAAAGAGGAAAAAGTTAGACTATTTTTCCCTTACTTTTTACAATGGCAATTGAAATAATTTGAAAAGTAGAGTTATGAAATAAAAGATGAGGGATAGAATTTGAAAGTAGATGATAAAAAAGACTAGAATACGTTATATTTTGAAAATAGTGAAAGGATCCAAAAATCATATATTGAGACAAAAGGGAGTATAATATTATATTTATAAAACTATATAAGATAATAAATTGGGCCGGGCTGACTTAGTTATGGGCCTAAAATTTTACCGAATCTCGGTCCAGTTTTTTATTTAGGCCTGATTTTTTGTCCCCCACCAGAATTTTTTTCAGACGAGCTTTTCGGGCTTCATTTTCGGGCCGGGCTGAATTGGGCCACCGGGCCGGGTGAGTGTTGATCGGCTCTAGATATATCTTAATTCATACATCGGAGGTGAGGAATATATAGCTACTTACAATAACCTAATCGCATTATGTTGAGGCTGTTTTTTCTTTATAATTGAATGTCAATGACCCAAGGTTCACATAAGTGGCTCCAATGCTACTAGAAAGTTAATTGCACATATATATACCATGGATGCAAACCTTATGTTCGATCTTCTGTACACATTTGTGATAAAAAAGAAAAGGGTAGTAAATGACCGAATTCTAGATGAATTATCTCCATGGATGCAACCAAAGTGGACTCCAGTTTTATGTCAAACTTTGACTGAAGTTGGAACGAGATTCCTATCATACATAAGGATTGTCATTGGATTATATCGAACTAGTTGGGGTTGATGACTAATGTTCTTGAATGCAAGAACTCCAGCGTATCTCAGATTATAAAGATTGATTAGGAGGTAGAACATTATTCACGACATCCATAGTTCTTAATTGATTCCTAGATGTCATATCAGCAGAAAATATTTTTTATTGTCTAAGCAACTTCATTCATTTGTTCATTCCTACAACTCCTCCCACTATTTCTTTTTATTTTACTGGTAAATAGTTACTACTCCTATTATTTGTATTTTTACTTCAATACGTGATTATTATTTATTAATCTATTATATTATTTTTGGAAAAACATTTATTATTTATTTTTTGAAAAAACATATTTATTATGTATTGATTGTTGTATGATGGTATTTTTTTTTCATGTTTTTCTTTTTTAAAGATAATTGACAGAGAATAAAAGAAAGCTAAACAATTAACAAAGAAGGAAATGAAGAACATGTAGATAAACGATAACAATAACTCGTTCTAAAAAACAATCATTAATCTAAAATAAAACTAAATATTACATATATCGGTTGAGTCTAAATCTTTCCCAAATATGTTCAATTAAATCTTTCTACAATTGTGTATAGGTCTCTTTATTGTATGGTCTTCTACGATTAGTAAACATTTGTGCAACTGTAGGATTTTCTCATGTGATCAGTTATGTTGAAACTACTCTCTTCTTCAAATATCAACACATCAACTTGACGTTTGTATATATGTCGTATGTCTTCGACAATCATATTATGTAGGCTTGACAATTTTGACCCAACCCGAAACCCAACCCGAACCCAACCCATACTTTTGCGGGTTAGGGTCTTGATTATTGACCCATCTATTTTTTGGGTTGGGTTAGGGTAATAAGCTAATTTTGTGGGTTGGGTTAGGGTAGAGATCTTAACCCATAACCCAACCCGAAACCCGAAAATATATTGTTAATAAAAAAATAAAAATATTAATTCACACACACACATATATATATATATACCTTAGCCTTAAGCCCAAGACAGTTGGACTATCCCACCTTTAATAATATCACATAATCTTTACTAAACAAACAGCCCAACCAGCTGCATATCAAACAAAGGGTCCAACCAGGCCTTAACATAATATTGAAAACCCAAACGCTCTCGTCTTGCAGATTCACATCCATTTCTTCTCTATGTCGCTATTCACGTCCATGTCGCTCTTCATCTCTGCCAATGTTTGTTTTCTTATTCTCACAGCCATAGTTGTTCTTAAGAACATAGGTATGTTTAGATTATCTAGACGGTGAACAAAAGTAGGTGATATGTATTTTTTATAAGTAGGATCTTGATTATAGACCTCTTAGTGAATTCTGAAGCCAACAATGTGGATAACGTGCTATATAAAAGTTCATCAACTGTTGGTAACGATTAAGTGATTGTGATTGTATTTTTCTCAGGCATGAGCACTCAATTTAAACAAGTGTAATTATTTTAAAACTATCAGTCATAGTTTGAGGTTTTGAGCTCTCAGTTTATAAATTATTTATAACTTTAGAAGATTTGTCTTTAGTATATTTCTCTAATGCATAATGAAGATTTTCATTTCATTCCCCTTTGCATTAAGGGCACTAGGATCATGTGAATATCTAGATAGGATTCCTCCTCAACAGTGATAGAGCTTTAGACTCATATTAATAAATATAAACTTATGGAAAAATACGTGTTATTCTATTAATTGGAAATTGGTGCAGTACTTTTAAATTCTTTGCATAACATGGAATTCGTCTAAAGTTGGGCCGATCAAGCAAGATTACTTCTCTTCCTTTTGCTTCATCCTAATTAGTGTGCAGCTAGTACTGAATGTTTTTGGATTTTTTTATTAATTTCTACTCCTAATCCATCTAAATGTTGTATGCTTGAAAAATGGGTTGGGTGGGTTGGGTTAGGGTTGAAGGATTTTAAATGGGTGGGTTGGGTTAGGGTCGTGATTTTCTAACCCATCCATTTTTGGGTTGGGTTGGGTTGATGATATTTTAAATGGGTTGGGTTAGGGTTGATATCAACCCGACCCAGCGACCCAAATTGCCAGGTCTAATAATTATGCAATATGATACAAGTTACTTGGATGGTAAGAGATAGAGAAATTCAGAAAATGATATGAAGGTTGTGGTATTGGAGGAGTTTGTTGAGGTATTACTATTTGTGATCTCTTAGGTTTTCTAGTTTTGTTGTGTGAAGCATTTGAAGGAATTCGTGAGTGAGGGGAAGTAAGATGAAGAAGTTGTCTAGGTGTTGAATAGATATGAATGGATGAGAATATGGATTGAAAAAATGTAAAAATTTCTTGTATATAAAGGTCATGCATGCCTCTGATGGTTGATGGTTGTTGAAGAGTAATTAACGTCAAATTTTACATACGAGAATAAATCATACAACAAATTTATTATTTAAAATCAGCAAATAAGAATTTGGGATAAAAACAAGTGAAATATTATTTGTATATATTGTAAAAAGGAATATGATTTTATGTTAAAAATAAATAATATTTTGGAAATTGATTTCTTTTTATAAATGAACCAATCAATTTATTTTTCCCCGTACATTCCTTAAAGGAAAATGAAAGAGAACCACATCTTTTTTAATTTCTTACTAAAAAATGTGGATAATATACAAACCCTTGTGGATGCCCTCAGTCATATATGTGGTCGTCTTTTTCCTGTCCTTCATCTGCTATCACTGGCTCCCTACTTCCATTTTAGTCACCAACGGTCATGATTAACATGAGACAGAAGCCCGCTCACCTTCACCCTTCTCTCTCAATAGCTAACAGTCACATGCCACTCATATAGTCGTCAAGTGTCATGCCCCTTTTGGCGAGCTGCTTGGTTACAAGTAGCTCCATGCCAGTTTGCCCTTTGGTTGGTGCCCGTTAAGACTTGTGTTGGGATTGCTTGTCAACCCCTTACTTGATTGTCGCTTTGACCTAGTCCCTTAAGTTCCACGGTCCTTGAGACCCCGAGGATGAAGGTCCGAGGGATGGGCATCAGTTGAAGGGCACGATTGCGTGGTCTGGCCGAGCTTAGTTGCGTCAGCTTGTGACTTGAGCGAGGGCTGAGTTAGCGGGTGTTGTGGAGGACACCCGTCCGGGCCTAGTAAGGACCGGGCATGCCTTCGGGTATGCACACTGCCAGGGTGGCTTGGTAGTGACTCCAATAGCACGAGCACATTGTGCTTAGTGCTGCCTTAGGTTGCAAGTGCTAGTGTCACCACGGGCACAAGCAACTAGAGGATGTCTAGGCCGAGCTGAGTTGCGCCAGCTTGTGACTCGAGTGAGGGTCGTGTTTGCGGATGTTGTGGAGGGCATCTGTCCGAGCCTAATGAGGACCGGACGTGCCTTGAGCATGCACGCTGCCAGGGTGGCTTGGTAGCGACTCCAATAGTCTGAGCATGGTGTGCTCAGCGCTGACCCTTAGGTTAGTTAGCGGGTGCTGTGGAAGGCACCTGCTCGGGCCTGAAGGGGACCGGACAAGCCTGTGAGCATGCATGTTCCCAGGATGGCTTGGTATCGACTCCAAGAGGTAGTGATCACTTTGTGATCAATGCCGTCCTTAGGTTGCGAGTGCTAGTGTGACCACTGACACGAGACAACTAAGGGTCGACCTGATTGTATGACTCCTGCCACGGAAGGTACAAGGGGCATTGCACATCAGAGCTGTCTTACGGTTCGGCAAGTGTTGAGTCCTGGAATAGGGCGGAGACAAGGTGCGACGTGGTCCGCGTTAGCACACCTTACTGACTCGTACTAGTTGGGGGTCTTTGGCTGTTGGGCTGTTGAGGCCTGATGGTGCCGAGGACTAGTGCGGCCGCTAAGGGACGCACATGTACTCGGGCTGCAGTGAGAGGGACGGAGTTGACTCAGTCTGAGCTGCGGCCTGGCATTCGACCGAGGCATTTGGGTCACGGGAATGTGAATCAGTGAAGGAACTTGTCGTTGGGAGGTTTAAGTCCACTCTTGACTCTTGCTTGTGGCTAAGTGGATGGTTGGTCTATCCACACTAAGTAGTAGGCTGGTTGGGTCTTCGACCCAACGCCGGTGATGCCTAATTGGTCTCTTGACCTCATCCGTAAGAGCCCATTGGGGTCTCGCTTCCGCGCAAAAATTTTCGGATTAAGGTTGGGCATTACAATTGTGGTATCAGAGCCCACTTTATAGTTTTCTTGATACTTCATGTGAGTGGCTCGTTGATGTCTTTAGCTTGCTGTCTGACCAAGGCGAGCTGTTGTCGCTGATTCCATTTAGATGATCAATTCGGGATGAAGGCTTTGATGAATCCTGTTTGTTTGCCGTTGTGACTTGATTTCGTGGGTCGGTTTGACTCTGCCTAAGCTCGATCGAATACCCTTGCCGCGATGTTATCATTGAGGAAGGATTCGGATGAGGCTAAGTTATGGGTTAGCCTGACTTGTGATGGACTTAGTTAGAAAAGACCCTTCGAAGGAAGGTTTACTAATCCGTAGTCAAAGACTGCAAATGTGTTCTTAAATGCCTTTAGCGAAGAGACCCTACTTTTGTAGGTTGACTCGTTTGTCTAAGTCGGAAAAGATCCTTTCTTCTGAAGGTTGGCCCATCCTGTTCAGTCCTTGGTGGGATCAGGATAACTTGCTCGTACGCCGAAGTGTCGTGCAAACTCTACGAGAGTGTTTGCGCAATGATAAGGTCAGGTGTGCGGTGTTAGATGTCAAGTTGGTTCGAACAAGCGTGGGTTTAAGACCTGTCGTTAGTTCGTAAGAGAAGTTGTCCGTATGACCCTGCGGGTAGGGACGGTAGCCTCTTGCAACATGCCGATCGTGTGTGCCTTCACACTTAGGTTCGACCCTTCTGGGCTTACCTTGAGTTCTCCTTTCTTGCCTTCACTTGAAGCCGCAATGAAAGAAGTTTGGTCCCGTGTTGTTGTAATGAGCTTGCTGGGGCCGACCCAAATTGGGTGCTGGCTGCGAACCCAGTCTCGCATAATGGCTTTTGGCTGTTCAGACCTAAGGCCTAAGTTGAGCCTTGCCCTCTTAGAGGTCAACGACTCGGGTCTTGGGCTTGGTCCAACGGTGTCAGATCGGACGACTATTTGGTGGCTGCTGGGTGAGACCTAGGGGTGTCAAAATCGGGTTTCGGGTCGGGTTGAGCTCAACCCGAACCCGACCCGAAAATAGTTTTGGTCAACCCGACCCGAACCCGGAGCGGGTTGTACTTCTTTAACCCGAACCCGGAGCGGGTTGACCCGAACCCGACCCGTTTTTTCAAAATTTTATTTTATTTTTAAAATTTTGTATTATTTAATAAAAAAATATAATACTATAATATTAATTAATTATGTACAATATATAATCATATGTTATCGGTTAAATGTTTATTTTAGTCATAAATTAATCATTAAATACTAATTAAGTCATTAAATATAACATATTTTCTATTTTTAATTAAAAAAAATTCGGGTTACGGGTTAGCGGGTTCAACCCAAACCTGAAACGGGTTTCAATGACCCAACCCGAACCCGACCCGAAAATCATTTCGGGTCAAAAATCTCAACCCGAACCTGGCTTTTTACGGGTCGGTTTCGGGTCGGGTTTCGGGTTCGGGTCAAGATTGACATCCCTAGTGAGACCCATGCTGCCGCGGGAGCATTGCTCCGTTGTTGGTACGCTAGCATGATCTGATGTTCAAACATCTTCGTCTCTTGATCAGTGACGAGTACTTTGAGGGCTAGTAGGTCCTAAAAGAACATTGTTGAACGTTGCTAGAGTCACTTGATGAACCTTTAGACATGCTGGTCAATCTTAGCCTTTCGGTTCATTTATGGATGTGAATCGTGTGATGGTTCTAGATGGTCAACGAAGGTTTGGCTTAATGGTTGCAACCAAGGATTGACCCAGCAAGGTGTTTGTCGTAGGATCTTGCCCCTGCTGTCGCTGGCAAAAGTCAAAACCATTGGCGTTCTTGACGTTGCCGGTGAGTCCTCGAACTCCAGGTGTGATCCCGTGTTCGGTAGGTTCAACCATCTTTGGGTGGTTGATGGATGACTTTGCGTTGACCTATTGACAGTGTGCGTCGAACAACTTGGTTATTGCGGTCCGGACCCGCCACTGAGATGTGGTAACCCGTGTTGAGCTAAAGGTTCACGCGGAGATGCGCACAACGTTCTGACAGACCGATGGGTTAGCCTAAGATGTAAGATACACTGGATTCTGGTATAAGCTTCAAGAGATCGAATCTGAGGATGAACGTGCCTTCGGAAGAGAGAATCGGTCCCCTTGATTGATCATTACAATTTGAGGTTGTTGGGTTCCTTGAGGGTTGGCTTGTCTAACTAGGTATTCTTGTGGGCGGGTCAAAGGCTGATAAGCCAAAGACTTGATCGTTTGCATACCTCGATCGGTGCTGTCACTTCACCAAGTGAGCCTTCTGTGTAGGCAAGCTGCCGGAGTGTGTTGGTGGATTTGACATTCTAGGACGTCGTGGTTTCTTATGGGTTGTTAGGCCGATAACAAGGTCATGTCGCCAACAAAACCTTGCGGATAATCTGTAGACAAGGTTGTTGTGGCAATGACCAAAGTCCCCTGAGCTCCAGGGTTAGTTGGGAAAGGGAACCTAGTAAAGGAGGTGATACCAAGAAGTGGTGTTCTTTTGGAACGGAGCCAACGTTGGCCTTAGATACGTGATGGGGATTCAATTGGTCCTTCTGTCAGGGAATGAGCATATGAACTCATGAGGAAGTGGCCTTTGCAAACTTCTTTGTGATAAGGTGCATACGTGGTTCTAAGTAAAATTGGACGTTAGCTTGGTTTCCTCCTAGTGAGGAGAGACCTTCTAAACCCTGCGGTGAAGTGGATGTGATACAAGATCTGAGGTGCGGAAGGGTAAATCCCACAGGTCCCAGGAAACTCTTGGAACTCCTCATAAATTGGAAGATTCGTTCCAATTAAGGGTGAACAACCTGTGCTCCTGATAAAGAGGCACATTAGGGGTGCTCCCTTAACAACCTTGCCCTTTCTCCTTTGTGTTGAAAGTGGATGCTGTGTCAAAACTTGATTCAAGGGTTGTCATAAGTCCACGACTAGGCTTCGTAGACTTTAACCGCTTGAGCTTAAGATGGTCTCATCAGAATCTAGTGTTGGGGATGTTGTTGCCGTATTAAGTTGAAGAGGGGCTGACTGGCCTATCTTTCTAGCCGGTCTACTTGTACTGTGAGATCTAATTCGCTCAGTCTCGTGGTTTTATGTGAAAGCTTCGCAAACCATGGTGACCTAGAGCAGAATTAGCGATGTGATCTAAGCCCAAACTACCTTTGGCTCAGAATGGGATTTGAGACCCGATGTGGCTTCATGCTACCAAGTGTTGGGTGCACTTGCAAGTGCCTTGCGGTGCCGCGATAGTGACTATATCACGCAGTTTAGCAGGAAATGGTGTGTCCCCTTGGGGGCCCATGCCTGTGGAAGGTCCCAGAGTTTTAGTGGCAGTGTGGCTTCGGCCCAGGGCTTCACTAAGGTGGAACCTAGGGAATTTTCTAGCAGTACTTGAATATAGCAGGAGACGCACTTGCGTCCCAGGACCGGTGGGGAAGTTCCTTCTTATGGCTTTGACGTTTCCCTTCGTCTCGTGGTTAGGTGCTTAGCACTGAAACTACTTGGTTCCTTTGAGGTGGTTGTTTCTCAGGCGTAGCCTAAGAGGAAACGACCCATCTGGCGTGCAGACGTTGACCTGTCAATGTCTTTGTCACTTGTGCAAATTCTGCACAGGAGTAGGCACAGCCAGCTAAGACTCAGCTTATCAGGGATGATGTCGCCGATGACAAGCAGTGCAGTAAGTGTCGATGCGAATTGAAGGATTAAGGACATTGACATCGAGGAGACATGGGGAACCCGTTACTGCACAGCATCATCGAAATGTTGCCACGCCACGAATGGAAGGACTCAGGATGTCGCAGCAACGTGTTGGTTGTTCACTTAGTGTCGTTGCGATGCGAATGGAAGGACTCAGGACGTCACAACAGTTGGAGCAACAGGGCACTAAGTAGCAATGTGTCGCAAAGAAAAGACACAAAACTCCACCAATGGTGTGGCGCTCTATAGACCGATGACCCATTCAAGTAGAACGTGGTAGAAGTCAAAAATGTTTGAGCTTCAGGAAACGCACCGGTTAACGGTTCAAGGCAGTTGCCTATGTGTGTTGGTCAAAGACATTGTTTGTGGGTTGTTATACCTTCAAAGTAGGGAAACCGTTGGAGCATGATAAAATCTTCTTAGTTGAGCTAAGACTCATCGTTGTATCTTGCCGGGGACGGCAAGAGCTTCGGTGGGGGAGGTTTGTCATGCCCCTTTTGGCGAGCTGCTTGGTTACAAGTAGCTTCATGCCAGTTTGCCCTTTGGTTGGTGCCCGTTAAGACTTGTGTTGGGATTGCTTGTCAACCCCTTACTTGATTGTCGCTTTGACCTAGTTCCTTAAGTTCCACGGTCCTTGAGACCCCCGAGGACGAAGGTCCGAGGGATGGGCATCAGTTGAAGGGCACGATGTGTTGGTCTGGCCGAGCTGAGTTGCGCCAGCTTGTGACTCGAGCGAGGGCTGAGTTAGCGGGTGTTGTGGAGGAAACCCGTCCGGGTCTAGTAAGGACCGGGCATGCCTTCGGGTATGCACACTGCCAGGGTGGCTTGGTAGTGACTCCAATAGCACGAGCACGTTGTGCTTAGTGCTGCCCTTAGGTTGCAAGTGCCAGTGTCACCACGGGCACGAAGCAACTAGAGGATGTCTGGGCCGAGCTGAGTTGCGTCAGCTTGTGACTCGAGTGAGGGCCGTGTTTGCGGATGCTGTGGAGGGCATCTGTCCGGGCCTAATGAGGACCGGACGTGCCTTGAGCATGCACGCTGCCAGGGTGGCTTGGTAGCGACTCCAATAGTCTGAGCATGGTGTGCTCAGCGCTGACCCTTAGGTCAGTTAGCGGGTGCTGTGGAAGGCACCTGCTCGGGCCTGAAGGGGACCGGGCAAGCCTGTGAGCATGCATGTTCCCAGGATGGCTTGGTATCGACTCCAAGAGGTAGTGATTACTTTGTGATCAATGTCGTCCTTAGGTTGCGAGTGCTAGTGTGACCACTGGCACGAGGCAACTAAGGGTCGACCTGATTGTATGACTTCTGCCACGAAAGGTGCAAGGGGCATTGCACATCAGAGCCGTCTTACGGTTCGGCAAGTGTTGAGTCCTGGAATAGGGCGGAGACAAGGTGCGACGTGGTCCGCGTTAGCACACCTTACTGACTCGTACTAGTTGGGGGTCTTTGGCTGTAGGGCTATTGGAGGCCTGATGGTGTCGAGGACTAGTGCGGCCGCTAAGGGACGCACATGTACTCGGGCTGCAGTGAGAGGGACGGAGTTGACTCAGTCTGAGCTGCGACCTGGCATTCGACCGAGACATTTGGGCCACGGGAATGTGAATCAGTGAAGGAACTTGTCGTTGGGAGATTTAAATCCACTCTTGACTCTTGCTTGTGGCTAAGTGGATGGTTGGTCTATCCACATTAAGTAGTAGGCTAGTTGGGTCTTCGACCCAACGCCGGTGATGCCTAATTGGTCTATTGACCTCATCCGTAAGAACCCCTTGGGGTCTCGCTTCCGCGCAAAAATTTTCGGATTAAGGTTGGGCATTACACCAAGCCACCATACTCGTATTATAAAGCTCCAGACACGATGTCACTGGCACATAATTCTTGGTGTAGCCAATTGAGATTACTATCAGAATTTAAGGGCTCTGCCAGTGCCAATGCACTAACTGACCAGCTCTTTTCTTTGCTCAACTCTGCATCAAATAACCAACCATAGCTGATACTCTTTCAACATCTCCAGGGGAAGAATCAACTTACAGAGGTTTACCGTTAGGAACGGACGTAAGCAAGAACCAGTTCCGTCAAGGAGAAGAATCAGTCACTGTAATGTTCAATTGGTTCTTCTCACTTCCTATCTATCTCAGTCTTACGCTGTACAAAATACTAATCTTGTTGCCTTATGAATTTAGGCAAAATGAATCAAGAGGATCAAACAAGTGGAATCCACTTAAACAAAAAAAAAAAAATGAAGATGACAGCAACAACAGTGGAAGAGCTCAACATGAAAACGATGCTCTACCTTCAGAACCAAAACATCATTCGGGAGAATGAAAAGCTGAAACAGAGAGTCTCTCCTCTCGGCTAGGAACCTTATATCACCTCTGTACTCCGCCAACACATACAGAACATCCGTATGTGATACAGTCCACTTACACGGGAAGCCTTGTCGATACTTCCTTTGAAATTTTAAGACGGGGTAATAAACCAGTGGTACCAAGCCCATTTTCCAGGGTACCATAATATTATCTGTAAGTTAATGCAAGTTCATGGATGGACATTTTCATGAGTGAGTGTGTACTGTTTTAGTCAAATCATTTATTGATGCACTTCGACGAGACAAGGCATGATGAAGTCTATCATCATTGCTCAAGTCCGACTCACCATGACAGATTGAAGAAGGCATGACACGGTAAAACAAGAAATGGATACAGTCTAACTGAAGGCGATCAAGTCAAACAGGCTGATCAAGCCCGAAGTATCTCAAAGACTAGCTTATGTAGTATGTATCCTGATTCCAAAACAAAAGCACCCACGCCCATAAAAAGAACAAAAGATGTCATAGTTGCTTACATACTTAAAATTACAGAAGTCACTGGGAAAACTAGCGCAAGCAACCAAAAGGAGGGAGTAGATTTTATCCAGAAATTGAGCTAGAAAGATCAGAGTCAATACCGGCCAATCAAGATAAAATCATCATCATCAAGTACTTGAACTTCATCTTCACCAACAAAGTGCTCCCTACCAATGTCCTTCACCAGATTCACAAACTCAACTCTCTTTACACGAGGAAGAGGCACATACGGCAGTCTAAAAACAGGCCTCACAACACCAAGCTGGGCCAGGGCTGTGTTCACCCCAATCGGGTTTGGTTCCTGAAACAACCATTTGATCAAGGGCAGCAGCTTCAAGTTTAGAGATGGATTTTTCCCTTCAAACATGATCTGCCTAAACAAACCAGGGACCAAGTTACTTGTCACAGAGATCACCCCAGTTGCCCCATATCCCCACCTGGCATCATGGCATTCATCATCATTACCACTCCAAACCACCGTTCCATTATCAGTGTACTGCTTTATTCGATCATTTCCAACACATTCTTTCACCCCAGCCAAGTTCTGGTCTTGTGCCAGGGATTTGATAACAGCAGGAGGTATGTCCTGGCTAGTTCGAGAAGGCACGTTGTAAATGATTGTGGGTCCCATAGGAAGCACGCTTTTGAAGTGAGACACCATACCCTCCATGGATGTCTTTCCATAATATGGGTTGATGTGTAAAGCAGCATGCATTCCAACTGCAAAGCCTTGTTCAGTTGCATGAATTGCTTCCCTTGTGGAGTTGCTGCCTGTGTTCCCTATGACTTTGATGTTTCCGCCGTAACAGTTCACAGTGTGGCCTATGAGCATAATGTGTTCATCCCAGCTCATTAGCTGGCCTTCACCTGTGGTCCCACCAACGATTATGCCTTCTGCTTGTTGCTCAATTTGCATGTTCACCAAGGTATCATAAGCTTCAAGATCAAATCTCCCGTCAGGTAGATATGGAGTTTTAATAGCTGTAACCAATCTGATAGCCTTTATCTCATCCGAATTGGTCCTGCAAGAATGTGCCAGGATAGCAAAAATCTAAGGTTCAACACCAAGTAGACTAGGAAAAAACCGAAATCAGGTTAGAGCATACAAAATTAGGAGAGATGCCAAACATTGAAAATTCAAGTGCTTCAAGATTAGTTTATGAACCTTTATCCTTCAATACTCATTTAATGAATGAAATCTGATTCTGTAACTTCAAATATCATTTTTATGATCCTAAACCAGTGGCTAGGGCAGCATATGCATGAGATCAGTTTCACCCTACAAATTTTATTCCACGTGTTTAATTCACTGAAAATTGACTGATACCTCTTTAAGTTTATTCCAATTTTTCCGCTTCAGCAATGTTTGCTTTGTTCAGTAGGTATAGGAAAAGAATATGAAGAGTAGGAATAGAAAATGAGAGAAACTTCTTGTAATGGTGTTTTGTCATAAAGGGAATAGAATGAAGAATTCATTCACCTTCAGATCTCTAGGGGATAGAATTACAGCTAGGACCATTAATCATGGCCATCATTCAGTGACCAACTAGTGGATATTCAACATCCAGCCATTCACTGTTACACTTCAACTTATTACAAAGTTGTTCTTTAACATCCAGTCAAACTTCCTAATTCTCCCTTTTCCACCTTCTATGGCCTGGCTTGTCTTCATCTGTGCTATTAGTTTATAAGATTTCCTGAATTACCATTACAGAATTTTACCATTAAAATCAACCCTGTGTTTCCAAGTAAACAAAGCACATATTGACTCAGAAACTGACTCATTCTACTGATGCGAAGTGTATTAAGTGAAAAAATAGATTTGGCTTCTTTTTTCATATAAGGTAGCCCCACTTAATGAGCACAACATTCAATACAAGATAAAAACATGCATAATCTTTTAAAAGAGAAAGCCTTTGCTTCTCCATTCAAAATAAAACCACCTCTTCTATAAAGCGAAAATATACCACCACAACAAAGAGAGCACAAGTATCTACAAGGTGTAGAATTCAAAACTAACTTCACAAAGAAAAAAGATGTACAGTTTTCAGAAGCCTGCAGCTTCACCACATGGTAAACTGAGTAAACTGGATTTAGGTAGAATTTCATTGCATGTCAGAGAATATGTCCGCAAGCAGAATGAAGCAGGGGTTCTGGGCCAACAAAATCAATACTCTGACCTTAAAGTCGTGATTAAAATTCTATTCTACTATTACAATTAGCCAAACTTCAATTGTGTAATGTAAGCAAAAGAAGTTTGAATCCAGATAATATCATAGGGTTATGATTATAGCTAATTCATTAGAAGACTGAGAAACAACAAGTGAAGGCTTCCATATGCTTACTAGATTCCATCTTCAAATAATGACAGGGTAAATTAAGGTGCCAAAAATTAAGATGTTCACATGTGCACTCTGTCATATTAATTTATAAATTACCTATTTTTGATTTCATAACTCCGCATTGGGAGATGGAAACTTGGGATTACAGCTGCTTTAGGAGATACCCATCTTACTTTCTGCCTGCAAGAGAAAAAAACGAAATGTTTTTCACAGAATCTATAATAAGAAACTACTTAGCCGAAAGTTTGCTGCAGACCTTATCTAAGAGCATCTGTATAAAGGTGCCAAGACTTTAAGGTAGAGAACACAGCAACAAAACCAAAACAGAGCTAGTTGTGATGCCTTAAGATTGAGTCAGGTGTCAAGAAACAAGAGAGTAGCAAGAAGATTTCCTATGAAAGAATCCATGTTGACATCCAACTCATCTTAGTACAAGCAATCGAATCATTGGAGGAGAAAGAAGAGCAAAGGGAGTAACGAGAGAGCGGAACGGGAACCAGGAAAGAGGAAGGAGAAGGGAAGAAATGAAAATAACGTGATGTAGGAAACCTCCTTCCTGACTTAATAATAACATCACAAAAGACCATTTTACCCCTCCTTTCTTCTAAGCTTATAAAACCCGCAACAAATGACATAAACTCACTAACATAAGCCGGAATTTGACATACGCTCCAACCAGGAACAAAATAATAAAAAATGGGGCACAACAGTTGAGTTAGACCGAATTGATGATGGTATATTAGCATAGTAAAAATAAACCTAGAGAGGGTAAGATACAAACATGATCTTGAGCAGCGTCTTATCTTTAGCCACACAAGTGTAGGAAAATGAACTGAATTCAAACAGCATATTATCTTAGCTAAATAAGTGTCAATTACATATGCTTGCAATCACTAAAAGATGAGATTGACCAGTATCTCATCCTAATTATTCTCCTAAACTGTGTGTTCTCCCTGTGATACTATTATTTATTAAGTAAAGTGATCTAGATGAGAAGAGATTTGGTTGATAAATTAAATCCTAATAAACTAACAACATTTAAATTTCTTATTAAAAGAGTTTTTGATAACAAAATTTGCAAAACCAGCAACGCAATTCTGGTTGCCGAATAATAATATACCCCAATTTGTGACAAAAGGTGAATGAATTCTTCAACAACCAAATTTGATCGCTACTCCGGGATGGTCCTCAAAGCATTCTACTATGTGCATCCAAAGTCTGAAGTACTATTCAATCTTCTACAGAAAATTATCATTTAAAAAGTTTATTATAAGTGAAGCTTAAGCCTTGTTAATCTTTTTCTGGATTTTTTTACTATAACCTCTTGTCATACCGAGATAAAGCATAAACGTAGCAAAACACCCAAATTTGAAATACGCATTGCTACAACCGAATGAAAATAAACAAGCACCAACCTCTTGCAGCAGTTTGGGGAGTTAGCAAGAGAAAATCCACGAGTAAAATCCTTGAAGCTCAAGCAATGGCTCAAAGTGGCCATAGATAAACAGCTCGCGATTGCGTTGAATTGACCCGAACCTGAAATGACCCGAAAATTTTATAACCCGAAATAATAGTATTTAAAAATTAGTCAAACTTGAATAATATGAAATAATAGTGACCCTAGATTGTCCCAAATGTGAATGACCTGAATAAATATGACAAAGGAACCGAATTGCAAAAAAAAACCAAATTACAGGAAAAAAAACCGAATTACAGGAAAAAAACCGAATTACAAAAAAAAAACAAATTACAGAAAAAAAAACAGAACTACAGAAAAAAAAAAAACCAAAATTTTGTGCAGAACTGAATGAGCCGACAAGGGAATTCACCTGCTAATGCTATTACAAGATCCAAATCTAGACTACAGCTTATGCTATTACAAGATCCAAATCTTTCCAAAAAAAACAAACATAAGCGACAACGAAATTAAGCTGTTATCTAGACATCAACAACATCTTGACACTTCTCCCTACTTCAGAACAGTAGAAACAAATTGCTAGCTACTGAAGTGGTCATCAATACATAACAACTCATCTTAGTCATTAACATGGCCCACGATACTACGCAATTTATTGCTATATTAAAAAAAATTAAACAAACAGCTGGTACTTAGCTCAACGCTTAGTTAAAGAGGTTGAATTCTCTAAAATTAGTAGATAAGGGTCAACTGGTTTTAATACAACTACAATAAATCAGTTGTGAAGAGGAGAAGTTTGTAGCACTATGACAGAGTCACTGGGGATGTATATTGTATACATTAACAATAAATTTCATATAATATTTGCATCAAACCCATTCACGGAAGTCTATTGGAATTGGAGTGCTCACATTTTGCTCTATGTAGCTGACAACTGCAGCTATGTCTACGGCTTCATGACTCTCATTCAGACATCAGAGAGCAACTCTATAGAGTATAGATCTCACATTTATGATTAATAGATGTGTTTCATTCGAAAAGTTCTGAATATCAAGGATGTACAGTAGCTCAAACTATATAGAGGTTCATGTCTGCAGACAAAACAGAAGCGCCAATGATGCAATTAATCGTGGCCAACAGAAGAAATCAAAACTCTGAAGCAACCCTAATTACCGATTCCAGAATTCAGCAATTTGTGGTGTGAAAGGTGAGCAGTTCCAGCGATTACACTCTGCACGCAGACACAAGGAAGAGAATTAAGAGAGGTTAGTGACACGGTGGACGTGACGCAGACACAAAAAAGAATGAAGAGAGGTCCACTGCTTCACATGGTGCAACAGAAGAAATGAAATCAAACAGAAATAAGATAAGTTCGAGTATTACCGGCTCTGGAAATTATAGTCCCATCTTTAATTTGTTGTGCTGGCAGAGATGAACGGTTCCTCTGCAGAGAGCAAGAGGCGCAGACACAAAGAGGAGAATGAAGAGAGGTACACACAGTGCAACCGAAGAAATCAATAGAATACAAGAGAATATAAATTTCAGGAGTTATCGGCTCTGAAATTCCAATTCCATCTTCAATCTGCTCCTGTGGTTAGAGATGAGGCTGAATTTCTGCAGAGACCAGAGGCGCAGACACAAAGAGGCGAATGAAGAGAGGTGCAGTGCTTCACCCGTTCGAAAATGAAGAGAATATAGTGCTCATGGTGCAACAGAAGACCGAGCGAGAATGAAGATTGAAATGAATGAAGAAAAAAAATTACCTGAAGCTGGTGATGAGCAGAGGCGCAGCGGAACAGCACAAGCCAGCGATGCAATTGAAGTCTGAAGATTGAAGAGAGAGGCGAGTACGGGAGGGGAGTGGACAAATTAGGGCGCGTTCGTTCTCCACGATCGGAGGATTAATCTCCTTTGTCCTTTGTTTACTTTTTCACTGTCATGTGTCAGTTTGTTATTTGTTAAAATCTAACTCAATGTATATGTGTCAGTTAGTTATTTGTTAACTAGGGGTAGATTAAAGAATCCAAGCTTTTGCTTCAAAACCCAGAACGGAGCCTTAGGCCCTGTTCTATGGCAGCGAATTGGGAATTAATGTGCTTTTTGTTAAAAATGCTTGACAAGTGTCAATTTTTAATTGTTGTATATGTCACCATGGTACAGTTGTCTACTTGATATTTGTTAACCATATATGCCTTAAAGCAAACGCAGGAATACCTGCTTTTCAGAGCCCTGAGCGAACACTCCCTTAGACTAGGGCGTCGTTCGCTCCCAGCGAGCAAACGCAAGTATTGCTGCGTTACAATAAAGGTCTGTGTGGTTAAGCAATGGTGACCAAACATACACCTTTTACAAAATTTGAACCAATTATATCTTGACAGATGTTCTGTATAATTTTTAAAAGCAGAGTATGGGTAAACTGAATTACCCGAGGTCGGAGTCAAAAACCGAACCCAAACATATCTTGGGTATACATAAATAATTGAATAACTCAATTTTTTTAAAAGGTAAAAAATTTTATTAAAAAAATCGAAATAATTCTGATTCTCAATTATAATCAAATAACATAACTAAATACTCACCCCTAGGCTCAGGAACATAAACTAAATTTGGGAATTTTAATTCGAGATAGAGGCAGATTCATTTTTCGGAAACTTACTCTCATAAAAACCCTAAAAATCCGTTATACATGGCAAATTCGAGTGTATGGGAATCCCGTGCATTAACATCGTGCGAGCTGTTTATTTGGCAGTTCCAGTCAGTAGTTGATTGGATTGTTTTGCTGACTGGGCTGTCCTTTTTATTATATTAACTTTAATTGGTTTGTAACTTTTAATATATAAGTCCAAAATGAAAAAAAAAATTATATCATTGTTCATCTAAATTCAAATTCTTCAAAACAAGACCAGTCATGGATATGTTTTGACAACTTTGAAAAAAACTTATTTTTACATGTATATGATGATACACTAAAATCATATATACTTCATTAGTTTTAATATTATGATTCATTAAAATTGATATTATGATTCATTAACTAATAAGTGGTGAATAAAATTATAAATTTGACACCCGATAAAAATCATTATTGTTTTGTAGTGTATTATTATTATTGTATGGTGTATTTTAAATATTTAATGGTGAATCATGTAATTTTACGTACGAAATATTGTTTTGTGTTGTATTATTGTTTAAATTTTTTCTTTTTATATGTGACTG
This sequence comes from Limonium bicolor, assembly GCA_023374045.1. Taxonomy (NCBI): domain Eukaryota; kingdom Viridiplantae; phylum Streptophyta; class Magnoliopsida; order Caryophyllales; family Plumbaginaceae; genus Limonium; species Limonium bicolor. The sequence goes on from CM041779.1 coordinate 289,406,135, forward strand.
ATGATTCACTAAAACGATGTTATGATTCATTAAATTTGATATTATGATTCATTGAAATTGGTGTTATGATTCATTAACTAATAAGTGGTGAATTAGATAAAAAAAATCGCAAACCGATAAAAAATCATTATTGTTTTTAATGTATTATTATTGTAATATATTTTAAACCTTATATGGTGAATGATGTATACGTACCAAATATTGTTTTATGTTGTATTATTGTTTAAAAAAATTCTTTTTATATTTGACTGATGATTCACCAAAATGATGTTATGATTCATTAAATTTGGTATTATGATTCATTGAAATTGGTATTATGATTCATTGAAATTGGTATTATGATTCATTAACTAATAAGTGGTGAATTAGATAACAAACTTCGGAACAAATACTTAATCATTATTGTTTTGTGGTGTATTATAATATTTTATGGTGTATTTTAAACTGTACATGGTGAATCATAAGTGTTGTTGATATATGTTGATATGTACATATAACTAACATAAATTTTTAAACTTGTCAAAACATATCCATGACCGGTTTTTTTTAAAGAGCTTGAATTTAAAAGAACGATGATGCAAAATTTTTTATTTTAGACTTATATTTTAAAATTTATGACTATTTAAAGTTAATACAAATATTACCCCATTTATTTTGCCACATATACAACCACACCATATTCGGAGCGAGCATCCCGCACTATCCACAGTCTAGTTATACATATGTAAAAAACAAGTATAGATCATCAAACATAAATGAATATATTATTAGATAAAATTAGTTAATATATAAAATACAAAATTAAATAAATGTAAAGTTTTTCTAAAATAAATAAATGTCGTGTAATATTTCTTTCAGAAAAATTGAACTTGGAAGTCTTACTTTAAATTAAATCCTAATATTCAAATTAATGTAATAACTTTGCATAAGATGAGAGTCTTTAGAGAAACGGTTAATTATGATTAAACCCCATAAAGTATAAGTGCTAAAATTATATATATATATATATTAAAATAAATTATCTAAAAAGGTAGACAAGTCAAAATAATGAGAATAATGAGCCAAAATAATATAAATAGCTAGGATTTTTATGCATGTGAAAAAAAATTAAACACCTTTATTGTTCATGACTATTTATGTTTCAATCTATAGTTTTAAATATACAAGATGGTTGATATTGTTTCAATCACTTGATTTAAATGTATACATGATGAATATTTCTGTCAAAGGTTAAACAATGTATCCCAATACATCTATAAATGTGCTCACTGATAAGAAGATAAAGATGCATCCATGATCACACTAATATTTTCATCTGTAATTTAAAAAGTAGTATATGACTATGGATAGATTTTCCAAAAGCAGTTAAACATGTATACATGATATATGATAAATATTTCCATCGATAGGTAACAAAAATATATGATAGTTGATAAATATTTTTATCACTACATGATAGTTGATAAATATTTCCATAAATGGTTTAAAATGTATACATGATAGTATTTGATAAATGTTTTCATCTCTAGGTTAAAATATATTTGTGATACTCGATAAAATTTTTATCACTTGGTTAAAATGGATACATGATAGTTGATAAATGTGTTCACCACTATGTTAAAATATATCCATCATAGTTGATAAATGTTTCAATCACTATATTAAAATGTTTCCATGATAGTCGATAAATGTTTCCACCACTATGTTGAAATATTCATGATAATTGATAAATATTTCCATCACTATGTTAAAATGTATCCATGATAGTTGATAAATATTCCTTATCACTGGATTAAAATGTATACATGACAGTTGATAAATATTTCCATCACCAGGTTACAATACATCCATGTAGTTGATAAATGTTTCCACAACTGAATTAAAATGTATTCATGATATTGATGGTTTATAATTTTTTTTCAAAGTAGATCATTGGAATATACAATCTCATCTAAAATTACTTCTTTATTTAGGTATTTTAGTAAAATGCTAGATTGTTAAAAAAATGCAAGCCTAGATTTGTTTGTATAAGTGTAGATTTCAATTAATTCCTAATTTAAGTAAAAGTGTAGATATTTAGGTAAAACAATAGATGTTTTAAAATGTAATTCTTTGATAATAGTAGATTTTAAATTTGGACAATACAGTTTATAAAATAAAAGACTGGATTTATTTTTGTTTGATTATAATATTTTATTAAGTAATAAATAAATTCAAGGTTGCTCTTATATATTTTTGTAAGGAGTCTTGTCAATAAAATTTATAGTTTGTTATTTTTAAATATTTTTGTTGCTTAAAACGTGGGATTTTTTTTCAAATCACTACTTCACTTCTATTTCGGTTAAAAAAAACATAACTACAAATTATGGGAATATTTATTAGAATTGTTGATTTATTTATTTCTCTTTAAACTAGATCGTGCGATTACAAATTAACTTAGACATCTATACCCCTATACTAAACAGTAAAATCTAAACCTTCAATTTTTTTTTTAATCCAACAGTCATGATGTAGCTGAGCACCATGCTCAAAACATGTTTTGGGCACCTTACCTTGTCGACGTTGGGCCGTGTAGTAAGATGCAATGAGGGGAAGGTGTCCAAAATCATTTTTGTGCATGGTGCTCAACTAAATCATGACCATTGAATCTTTAAAAAACAAATGGATGGTCTAAATTCTAATATTTATTATAAGGGTATAGATGTCAAAACTAATTTGTAATTTTATAAATAAAGAAAAACAACATTCCCCACCATCCTATGATGTAAAACTTTTTTTTTACTGAATTTGTTTTATTGAAATGGATGGTGATAGATGTCAAATTTAATTTGTAATTTTGGAAATAAAGAAAAATAAAACATCCCCACGATCAATATTCCCATGATTTAAAGTAATACAATTTTTTTTACTGAAAACTGAAATGGAATGGTGATTTAAAAAAATCTCAAGTTTTTAGCATAACAAATTATTTAAACATAACAAATTAGAAATTCTTCTTAAAAGTAAATATAGGAAATGTTGAATTTATTTATTACCATCAAACAAAAATAAATCCATTTTCACATTTTATAAATTTTATGGTCCACATTTAAAATCTACACCATTATAAAAGAAATCTACAACTACATTCTCAAACATATATCATTTTAGTTAAATATCTACAATTGAACAGGAGGGAGTATGTAAAATTGAATTGACAAGCAATTTAAAGAGATTGAAAACTCTCTACTTGTATTGAAGCTTAAATTTTTCGAGTCGGCTCTATGACTAGGGATGACAATGAGTGACGGGTACCCGTTTCACTCAACCCATGGTGACGGGTGAAACAGATGTAGGTGACGGGTCGGGTCGGGTGAACATTTTTCACCCGGTCACCCGATCCGTTCACCCTATCCGTCACCGTATGTATTTATATTAAATAAAAAAATATACTTATCTCATATTTGTTAAGATAATTAGAAAATATTCTGGTTAATACTTCATGTTTTGAGTATGTATTTACATTAGTTGTTGTGGTATATATTGTTGAACAATTATGAGTGTATTTTTTAAAAAAATTAAGCTTATATAAAGTGTTAAAAACAAAAAATTCTTGCTGAAAAAAAATAAAAACATGTGACGGGTTCATCCGTTTCACCCCGGGTGACGGGTGATGAAGTTGCGGGTGACGGGTCGGGTCAGGTGATGCGGGTGAAAAATGGGTGACGAGTCGGATGGAACATCACCTAACCCGAACTCGACCCGTTGCCATCCCTATCTATGACACCGTGTAATAGGTGATAAAAAAGTTTTGTTTTGTCGATTAAAAGTGGCATAATATTAATAGAATGTCGACTAAACTAAAAAACTTACATTGTTGAATATGACACTACTTCCTTGACTTTGTACGAGCTTTCTGCTATACTTTTTAATATACTCCCTTGTTTCAAAAAAATAATATAAATATAACACCACACCATACTCTGTAGCCTGATTCTCATACACATAGGTCATAATTCATGATCCCAACCTACTGTAAACAGATCAAGTTGTGGTCGGGTTGTCGTGTGTCAAAATTACCACCTACCCTATTCGATTTGGTTGTGGTGGGAAATGAACTCTGAGCAATGAACAACATGGTGGGCCGCTTGACCGAACTCCCTTGCATCAGTAGTCATGAAATCTGTTCAAAAGACACTTTTTCTTGAATCGAAGCGGTTAATAGGGAGTGACATTGATTGCTACGGGAGCTTTTTATGCAAGATGACATCTTTAACTTGGTCTGTGGTTTAACTGAACATCAACATGTGGACAGCCTGGATAACAAGACATGGAGATCCCCTTAGCTTAGGGCTACAGTAAATTATTTTCTCTCTGAGACGATTTGTAGTCCCTCTTTTTCATTTCCTTTCCGGAGTGATTCTATCAGTGCGAAAGGGTTTCTCATCCTTCCCTTCTTCTCACGTTAGTGTCAAAGTACAGGTCGTTTGCGGATTTTTCTCTCTAGTCTGTCAAGTTTAGGTCTTTCGATCTGAAAAGGAGATTCGCCCCTGTTTTTCGTAGAGGATTTGGAATACCAGTTTACTTATTGAGGGGTTTTCTTATCGATCAGAGGAGTGTTCTGATTCCTATTGTTGATGGCTACTCCAGCGTGATTTTGTTTCAGGTCTTCTTTCTATTGACGACAAGATTTCCCTAAGTTGAGTATGTGGGTGATAAGTTTCTTGCTATGCCTCTGACGTTGGAGTCGCCGTGTTGACTTTAAAGATTGATTAGAGACAACTGAATTTGCAAAACGTTGGGTTCTGTTCTACAAGAAGTATAATACTGATCCTTGAGTTCTTGAGTGGCACTTCGCTCAGAAATTGATTTTCTAAATATTTAGGTGTTCAAACCAATCAGGTCCCTTCAGTGGGTTCTTTTTTATTCGTTTTCGAGTAGTCTGGCTATCGATCTCAACGGCTCAGTTTGGAGTGTTGTTAATCTTGGAAGTGAGCTGGTGTCTTCGAGTCAGTCGAGCAGCGGATGTGCTTCGATCGAGGGTGCAGCTCTGAGAGGATAACATTTTCCTGATTATTATACTAATTACTACTACTTTCCAGGCTGATCAACATTATTGGCGAAGATCTTTGCGCTTCAAGAGGCGATCTTTAGTTATCGAAATTCTTGTAGCAGATGGTTTAATTCTTTCTGTGATATGGAGAAGTTCTTGTGAGGATTCTGATTGCACGGGTGAGGGAAGCACAGTATCTCTGATCGTCTTGAGGCCTCTTTTTTGGAGTTTGTGAGCGTGTTTTTAGTAGGTGTGATGACTTGTATCTCCCTCAATTGTAGGGGCCTGGGTAAGTCGAATTCGAAGATCTGGATGTAGAGTTTAATTACAGATCATAAACCGGGCCTCATTTTCTTGATGGAGACCCACAAAAATTGTGAAGAAATGACTGAATTCTTTCGGTACTTTCCCGCTTATGGTGGGGAGGCAATTAGTAGTAGAGGAAGAAGTGATGGTTTGGCTTTGATGTGGAGAGTTGGGGTAGGTACGGAGATCAAGCAATTGAATTCCTCCCAGCATCATATGTCAGTGGAGGTTGTTTTTCAGGGTGGTAACCCTTTCATTTTCACTGGTTTTTATGGGTGGTCAGACTGGAAGCTAAAGTTTCTTTCTTGAAAGCTCCTTCAAGTACTAAGAGATCATATTAAACTGTCTTGGATAGTGGCTGGAGATTTTAATCAGATTTTGTACAATTATGAAAAAACAGAAGGGAAAAGAAGACATGAAAACCAAATGGAACCATTTAGACAAGCTGCTGTGTATTGTGACCTTCATGATATGGGGTTTTTTTTGGAGAGGTTGGGACGTATACCCACTGTCAATTGGATGCTAAAAATTCTATAAGTAGATTGGATAGAGTTTTCAGCTGTCCTCTTGGGATGGAGGTCTTCCCAAATCTCTCAGTTGAGCATCTTCCTCGTGAGAATTTGGATCACTGTCCAATTCTTATCAGATTTTTCAGTAATCACAAAGCTCTAGTGAGGATCTTCAGATTTGGAAATGGGTGGTGTGTGGAGGAAAAGTGTAAGTCTATAGTTCAAGAAGTCTGGGGGAAAGAATTATCTGAACCTGGGGCAGAAGTTTGATGAATGTGCCAGGAAGTTATCTCAGTGGAAAGGATGGTCAATTAAGAAAATCAAGTGGAAGATTTCTGTTAAAAAGAAGGGGCTAGCTGAATTTTTGAAAGCTCATCTTTCTGTGGGAGTAGATAATACAGAAAGAGACTCATGTTTGAAATTGAGTTACTTGCAATGAAAGAAGAAATCTGGTGGCAACAAAAGTCAAGAGTCTCTTGGCTCAAAGAGGGTGATAGGAATTCAAAATTCTTTCATGCTAAAGCCTCTTATGCTAAGAAGACTAATGACATCTTTGGGCTTAAGAATGAGACTAGAGAGATGTGTTATGGTTGGGATCAAATTGAGAACATTTCCAGAAGGTATTATCAGGATCTGTTCTCTTCTTCTAATCCCTCTGGGGATAGGTGTTTTGAGGATGCAGTGAGGAGCAAGCTCTCTCCCTCCTCCATCTTGGATCTCAGTGCTCCTTATTCAGGTCAGTAAGTTTTTGAAGCTATTAAGCTGCTGGGCTCTGATAAGTCCCCTGGTCCTAATGGTTTTAATGGTAAGTTCTTTAAAACGTACTGGAATATTGTGGGCTCTCATATTACCTCCACGGTCATTGATGTGTTAAGAGGTGATCATCTTCCTGAGCACTTAAATGACTACTTCATAGCATTGATCCCCAAAATAAAAGGAGTTGTCAGTATTGAAAACTTCAGACCCATTGCACTTTGCAATTTCACCTATAAAATCATCTCCAAAATTCTAGCCACAAGAATTCAGTCCTTGCTTCCTTCTCTCATCTCTGAAAATCAATCAGGTTTTGTCAAGGGTAGGTTGATTTCAGACAATATCATCGTGGCTGGTGAGCTCCATCATTATTTAGACAAAAGCTTAGAAAAAAAGGTTTTTTTGCTCTAAAAACAGATCTCAGCAAGGCCTATGACAGGCTAGAGTGGGGGTTTATTTTCAGAATCCGCACAACCATGGGTTTCCCTTCAAACTGGGTGACTCCAGTCATGAACTGTATTTCTTCTGCTAGATGTACAGTTATCATAAATGGTTCTCCAGGTCAAATTTTCAAGCAAACAAGGGGCATTAGACAAGGTGATCCCCTTTCCCCTTTTTTGTTCATTTTGGTACAAGAAGCCTTATCTAGTTACCTGAACAAAGTTGACCTTGCGGGAGATTTTAAAGGTATCAAAATGAAGTTTGATAGTCCTTCAATTTCTCATCTAGCTTTTGCTGATGATGTAATATTCTTTGGGTGTGCTTCGGTTGATAATGCAACCTTCCTCCAAATTACTCTTCAGAAGTTCCTAAAAGCCTCTGGTCACCATATTAACCTTGACAAATCAGAGATAGTTTTCAGTAAGAGATTGGCAGACCCTCATAAACTCAGTATCTCCAATGTTATGGGGGTGACAGAAGTGTCTGGTTTCTCAAAGTACCATGGGCTTCCTTTGAAGATAGGAAGGAACAAATCTCAAGTTTTGGAATATATTATCAATGCGATTCAGAAAAGAGTTGCCTCTTAGAGTACTCCTATGTCTCAAGCGGCAAGGACAATATTGGTGAGTAGTGTCCTACAAGCTATCCCCTGCTATTCTATGGCTCTCTTTCTTCTCCCCAAGACGGTTGTTGCTAAAATAAACTTTATCATAACAGAGTTCTGGTGGGGCGGGAACAAAAGTTCTAAGCCCATGTTCTGGTTGAAGTGGAGTAACGTCTGTAGTAAACCTGATGATGGTGGGTTGGGTTTAAGGAGTGTAGAGGATTTCAATAAAGCTTTGCTCACGAAACAGCTGTGGAGAATTATTTCCTCTCCGGATTCTCTCATGTCTAGATCTCTTAAAGCTCTTTATTTCCCAATTGGGTGTGTAACTGAAGCTAAGCTTCCCTCGAAGGCTATCCAGATTTGGAAATCCTTGCTCCCAAACATCAGTCTCTTAAAAGTTGGTATTAAGAAGCAAGTAGGAAGTGGGTCTTCTTGTAACACCCCCAAAACTAGCCGGTATATTATTAAGGTCGAAGTTAAATTAACGCCAATTTTTTTTTTCCTATCATCTATTCAGCAGCGGAAGACAAAAATCTAATGGGGTGTTACTGCCACACTCACCAACCTAGTGAGTGCTAAGGCTGAATACAAAAACTTCAACCTTAACCGGAAAATGAATGAAGATAAAAAGTAATTACATCTCAAACTAAATTTCAAACCTTCAACGCAAAGTTATAACCATCTAAATAATTTAAATGAACTGAAGTGGAGTCTATGTCAATTCTCAAACCCAACTCTCACGCTTTACATCCAGATCAGCTTCATTACCTGCGGTCAAAACATAACAACACAAACAAACAAAGGGACCGCGCAAATCAGAGAAACTGAGTAAAACCCTGCAACACCTTGTCAAATACATTTTGGAAAATTCATTTGAGTACAATAAACATCCATAACCACATAACCAATCAAACAATACATCAAAATAATCTCAATCACCAATCAACAATACCACAAACAATTCTGGAATGACGGGAGTCACCAAAGTTCTATAATTCACAAATTCCAATAATTGGTACCACAACAGAGTTGGGACCGATCCAGTTCACCCTCACTCTAAGTCCTTAAGTGTGCACACCCCCCAAAAGTTCTTCTGACTAATGGAGTAGATCATAGAGCTTAGCTGCGGTCTGAGACTCAACAGCGCAAATATATAAATTAGCCAGAGGCCTTTCCAGTTCCAAAAGTCAATCTCCCATCAAATCCAGAATAAAATAATCATATATATAATATCAAAGTTCTCAAACCATTCCAAACATTCCATACCATCAATATCGTATAAGCATAACTTTACAATCACAACCAAAATGACCAATTTCAAAATACCACGCACAATTACAAAGTAAAAATAGGTGAACACAAGGTTTACCTGGAATTCACGCTTAAGCAGACATTCACAACCATCCACCGCAATCAATCGCTAGAACGACAGTAGACAAGATCCTTCCAAACTAGTCACCCAGTGATACAACAAGGTATCTCAACATCCTATGATTAAATACAAATAATCATATCACCACCGACCGCTATAATTAATCGTGTTTCTAGCAAAATAATAAATATGTCTAATCTATACTTGTTTTAATCATCGAGAGCTCGGAACCACTGTAAATATTATTCTATTACTGCCTCCAAAATTAACATTAATATCAATAGCCAAAAACAGTCATTATACCATATTACTACACCAACTCCACATTTTTACAATAAGTTCTAGTTCCTTGAGAATCATAACACCCACATTTTTTTCTTTAATCAGGAACCTTGGAACATCATATCAATATTTTGAAGATTTAATCATTGCAATAAACTAGTTACCTATAAATCTGGAGACCCTAAAATTACACATGAACTATTATAATAATCTATTCATATACTATTATCATTAACATGATAACGTAACATACCTCACCACTAACTCGGTCTAATATATAATAATAATAATAATAATAATAATAAATAATAATAATAATAATAATAATAATAATAATATGCACGCACACCTTTTCTTTTATACACACACACGAATTGGTTTGATCAAATATTTTGAATACCAAATCTGCACTAGATCACACTCACGAGTTATTCACCCATACTCTGAATTCATAATATTTTTAATGACACCGACATTTGCTTTAATTATACCCACCAGCACACACGCGATTAAGGACTCCTCACTTGCACTAAAAGAAATCGACCTATCCCTATACCTACATAAACGAGTAACAACAATCATTTGGAAAATGAAAGGAATCGCTAACCTCTCTTCTCATCTGTTGCTGTCGAAGCTGGAGTAGAGATGATTAATGTATGGCTACGGATGACGTACATAGGAGTGATTAAAATGATGTTGCCGATGTTTAACTTATTGTGGTTGATAACGAAGATGAGTGAAGTAGTATTTAGCAGAAGGGATGAGGCAACTGAGAGAGAATTTGGAATGGGAACGAATAGTGAGGCGGCCGATACTAACTAGTAGATATACTAGGGTTAGACTACATTTTTTTGTTTTATCCCCATAATAACCTCTGTAATATATATATACCGCAGTATACTTACCTTAATAAATGGCTTTAATACATTCAATCCAGTAATACATATTAGGCTAAAAAAAAATGACTTAATAAATAATAATAATAAAAAAAAACCAATGTATTTAGTTTAACAATTAGAGTCCACTAAAATAAAATGATATACCAATGTAAGTAGTAATTAAATAATTATATACTGCAACATAATGGTATACTAAATTATAAGGGTTTTTTTTTTGTTTATAGAATTACGGAGGATAAATATTTGAAGGTAAATACATATTTACTAAAAATAAACTGTATATCTAGAATTGCGTAAGACCTTGGTAAAACGAGTACCATATTAAGACCACCAGAAAAATATAATGGGTATTATGATACATTCATAAAAGTAATTGTTATTAAATTAAGAATAAGATTAATATATATACATATATATATATATCTTATATTTTTCCGGTATTTCATTAACGTATACAAATAGTATATATATATATTATATTTTAACGGGTATTTCATTATCACCCCCTTAAAATAAAGCTTCGTCCCCGAAGCTGGATGTAATATAAGAACAATCCACTAACTGTAACCATAAATATTTAACTCTAAAACTCTAAATGCAAGTCCTTGCTCAAACGAATTCCTTGAAGACCAATTTCTAACTTCTTTCAGTAAGTACCACTACTAATGTCACCATATGGTCAAGCTCATTGCAAGAACCTTTATCAGTCTTACCCCAAAGTAATCTTCTAACTTCTTGACTAATTCCTCAAACTAGGTTCCCGAATTCAAGATTTGGGTTGTTGCAGTCTACCCTCCTTATAGAATAAGTTACGTCCTCGTAACTTTAATGTAAACCTAATTTATTTGCTAACTCATTGTTCCATTCATTATATTCAATGTATAGGCTGAAATCTTCCATAACCCTTCTGTAAACCCAAAATTACCATTAACTACAAAAGTATTATGCCATGCACTAATTATAATTACAATACAAACACAAATAAAATTAATATTAGCATGCAAATACACTCACAGAAATGTGTGCACAAAACTTAAAAACTCACGCACGCATATGCCAGCACATGTCTATTTGTACAATACTTAGTAATAAATTATTTAAATAGTATTCACATATTACTCAGTTTATAGAGTTAATGATGGGGAAAAGACCATTTCATGCTTATCGTGTATAAACATAGCGTCAAGAGACCAAAGAGATTGTTGCACCAGACTTTGGTAATGAACGAGACAATCTGCTAGTCACCATGATCTATGTCGTCATTGGTGGAATGATTTGTTGACTGGAGAGGCAATTATTTATTCACTGTATGGGCTCAACAGAAATCAAGTAGGTCGTTACTGGATTGGCTGCTCCTCACCGTCATAAACGGGGAAATCACACGAGAAAGGAAGAAGAATGTCATGGCTGCTTTGAGGGAAAAGAAGAGCAGAAATACAAGGTCGGTTCTGATTTTTTTTTTTTTGAACTTGTTAGAGTACTGATTGGATGGGACATAACTAGGTGTTTTGCAGGGACAGTGATAAAAAAAAAAAAAAAAAAAAGATGGCTCTCTTCAGCGATTTGAAAGTGTGTTCAAGAAGGTGAAATTGTAGTAAATTAGTGAGGCTGTAAGAGTAAAATAAATTGATAGAAGATTTAGGAAAGGACCATGATTAGTGAAACAGGAAAATGGCTTTAAACCTTTCGATATGAATGCCTAAAGATCAGTATTCTACTATCAATATTCACGTAAAATTCCTATAAGGAACACTCACTCAAAGTATTACCGTCGACCATTTAATCCACTTCCGAATACAAAAATCAATCACTTTAATTTCCAAAGAAAACTTTGTTTAACCACAATAACAAAGGTATGCACCTAACTCTCAATATTTTCTATGACCCTAACGAAACACGATTAGTTATAGAGTCACAAAGACATTTCACATATTCCTTGTTCATAGCTACATCATTTCTTCTTTCATGACTTAACGACATTCCTTAATCATGGACAATTACCCAAAAGTGCAATCACGTATCCTCATATACCAATAAGATACAACAAGAAGTCCTAATTCCACAAAACCAACCAATAATGATCCAAGGACCCGTGGGTTATGGGCCTACCTATAGTTTTTTTTTCTATTCATCAAATATTGTTCAACTCAAGATCAGATCACATCCTACCATATAAGACATAATTCTTAATTCCACCTTACTGATAATATCCAATGAATTCATAACGGTTAATAATCTTCAAGAAAAGTTCTTAACTTAGGATACTACCAGACCCAAGTCCACCTTACAATCCTCAACCCATAACAAGACTCACCAGACCAACACAACAAACTCATCATTAATTTCTGCAATAATCACCAGGTTATAAGAATCCTAATCAGTAATTATTTCTTTCCTAACCGGTTGACGGTTGAAATCTACAAAACCATAACTATCCCATGAACACAAAATGTTTAAAATATATATACACTTTTTACAATAATAAAACATTGTTAATCATTTAAAAGCCAACAACGAGAACTCATCAGAAATCTCAATCTCATCACACTTCGTCAAAACATATCCAGTAACCAAGACATTAGTGTCTATACCAAACTTAGCACGAGGATTAACCAACCCATCATCTTAATATAGATATCCACACAATAGATCTTAACAAACCACAATATAAGCAATAGCCGTAATATACACGTCGGAGATACAAGAGAAACAAACACATCCAATTAATGGACCACCCAGTTCGATTGAAAAACAAAGCACAAATTTGCAATTTCAAAGCAACCAAAAGATTAATATTATCACATTTCACCTCCTACATGTTAGTATACAACTCATAAAAGGACATAACAAAAGTCACAACAAAACGTCCTCACCACTCATACCCTTAACCCTTTCCATTTTAATCCTAGTTCCAATTTAGACACTTCCATTAGCTCAATTACAGAGTAGATGCTCTGATACCACTTTGTAACACCCCCAAAACTAGCCGGTATATTATTAAGGTCGAAGTTAAATTAACGCCAATTTTTTTTTCCTATCATCTATTCAGCAGCGGAAGACAAAAATCTAATGGGGTGTTACTGCCACACTCACCAACCTAGTGAGTGCTAAGGCTGAATACAAAAACTTCAACCTTAACCGGAAAATGAATGAAGATAAAAAGTAATTACATCTCAAACTAAATTTCAAACCTTCAACGCAAAGTTATAACCATCTAAATAATTTAAATGAACTGAAGTGGAGTCTATGTCAATTCTCAAACCCAACTCTCACGCTTTACATCCAGATCAGCTTCATTACCTGCGGTCAGAAAACATAACAACACACAAGAAGGGACCGCGCAAATCAGAGAAACTGAGTAAACCCTGCAACACCTTGTCAAATACATTTTGGAAAATTCATTTGAGTACAATAAACATCCATAACCACATAACCAATCAAACAATAACATCAAAATAATCTCAATCACCAATCAACAATACCACAAACAATTCTGGAATGACGGGAGTCACCAAAGTTCTATAATTCACAAATTCCAATAATTGGTACCACAACAGAGTTGGGACCGATCCAGTTCACCCTCACTCTAAGTCCTTAAGTGTGCACACCCCCCAAAAGTTCTTCTGACTAATGGAGTAGATCATAGAGCTTAGCTGCGGTCTGAGACTCAACAGCGCAAATATATAAATTAGCCAGAGGCCTTTCCAATTCCAAAAGTCAATCTCCCATCAAATCCAGAATAAAATAATCATATATATAATATCAAAGTTCTCAAACCATTCCAAACATTCCATACCATCAATATCGTATAAGCATAACTTTACAATCACAACCAAAATGACCAATTTCAAAATACCACGCACAATTACAAAGTAAAAATGGTGAACACAAGGTTTACCTGGAATTCACGCTTAAGCAGACATTCACAACCATCCACCGCAATCAATCGCTAGAACGACAGTAGACAAGATCCTTCCAAACTAGTCACCCAGTGATACAACAAGGTATCTCAACATCCTATGATTAAATACAAATAATCATATCACCACCGACCGCTATAATTAATCGTGTTTCTAGCAAAATAATAAATATGTCTAATCTATACTTGTTTTAATCATCGAGAGCTCGGAACCACTGTAAATATTATTCTATTACTGCCTCCAAAATTAACATTAATATCAATAGCCAAAAACGTCATTATACCATATTACTACACCAACTCCACATTTTTACAATAAGTTCTAGTTCCTTGAGAATCATAACACCCACATTTTTTCTTTAATTAGGAACCTTGGAACATCATATCAAATTTTTGAAGATTTAATCTTTACAATAGACTAGTTACCTATAAATCTGGAGACCTAAAATTACACATGAACTATTATAATAATCTATTCATATACTATTATCATTACATGATAACGTAACATACCTCACCACTAACTCGGTCTAAATAATAATAATAAATAATATAATAATATAAAATAATAATAATATAAAATAATAATAATAATAATATGCACGCACACCTTTTCTTTTATACACACACACGAATTGGTTTGATCAAATATTTTGAATACCAAATCTGCACTAGATCACACTCACGAGTTATTCACCCATACTCTGAATTCATAATATTTTTAATGACACCGACATTTGCTTTAATTATACCCACCAGCACACACGCGATTAAGGACTCCTCACTTGCACTAAAAGAAATCGACCTATCCCTATACCTACATAAACGTAGTAACAACAATCATTTGGAAAATGAAAGGAATCGCTAACCTCTCTTCTCATCTGTTGCTGTCGAAGCTGGAGTAGAGATGATTAATGTATGGCTACGGATGACGTACATAGGAGTGATTAAAATGATGTTGCCGATGTTTAACTTATTGTGGTTGATAACGAAGATGAGTGAAGTAGTATTTAGCAGAAGGGATGAGGCAACTGAGAGAGAATTTGGAATGGGAACGAATAGTGAGGCGGCCGATACTAACTAGTAGATACTAGGGTTAGACTACATTTTTTTGTTTTATCCCCATAATAACCTCTGTAATATATATATACCGCAGTATACTTACCTTAATAAATGGCTTTAATACATTCAATCCAGTAATACATATTAGGCTAAAAAAAAATGACTTAATAAATAATAATAATAATATAAAAAAAACCAATGTATTTAGTTTAACAATTAGAGTCCACTAAAATAAAATGATATACCAATGTAAGTAGTAATTAATAATTATATACTGCAACATAAGTATACTAATTATACGGGTTTTTTTTTGTTTATAGAATTACGGAGGATAAATATTTGAAGGTAAATACATATTTACTAAAAATAAACTGTATATCTAGAATTGCGTAAGACCTTGGTAAAACGAGTACCATATTAAGACCACCAGAAAAATATAATGGGTATTATGATACATTCATAAAAGTAATTGTTATTAAATTAAGAATAAGATTAATATATTACATATATATATATATCTTAATTTTTCCGGTATTTCATTAACGTATACAAATAGTATATATATAGATATTATATTTTAACGGGTATTTCACTTCTGCTTTGTTTTGGAATTTTCCATGGGTGCCAAGACCAGGTGCTTCCCATATTACCTCGCCAAAACCTCCCTCCTCTTCTCCTTCCGAGTTGGTCTCTCATTTCATCAATCCAATCACAACTGTTGGAACATTCAGAAACTCCAACAAGCTCTTAGCTCCATAGAAAGTAACTTCATTGCCTCCCTGCCTATAAACTCCTCTCAAAATGACCATTGGGTGTGGGACCTCACAAGAGATAAAAAGTATTCTGTTAAATCTGGTTTCAATTTGATTCAAAAAGGAAAGGAAGACGGTCAAACGTCTTTGCCTAACTGTTTTTCTCTCCTTAGAAACAAAATTGACAAGATCTCCCCCATCGAGCTCAGATTGGTTTTTTGGAAATTTTTGAAAGAATTACTCCTGTCAAGTAACATAGGTAACCTAATTGGAGGAGCTACAACCTGTTTCTTTTGTGGGGATAGATACTCCTGCACATTGCTTTTGCAAGTGTTGTGTTGTGCGGTTTCTGATATTGGGGACTTGATATCAACCTTCAGAATGTTCCAAGCATGCCTTGAGGTCCTGCCATTGTTGATTGGTTCATTGACCAAGCGAGAGGGTGGGGGAAGCATAAGCTTCCTCTGTTATAAATCTCATGTGGGTGATATATGATGCTAGAATAGATGTAAACATGACTCATCTCTAGCTTGGTGGAATGTGATCGAGAAAAATATTGCATATATTGAGGCTTACAAAGCTGCTGCCAATATGCATTCTCATGTAGGAAGAGAAGGGGTCAATGGAATCCCCCGCCCCCAGGTTTCATCTCCGTATCTTTGAATGTATTCACAAAAGGAACCACCCACCCAGATTGGTGGCCTTTTGAGGAATATGGAGGGTACTTCATTTTTAGCTTTCAACAAGAAGATGTTTAAGCACTTGTAAAGTGCAAATTGCTATTATCAAAGCAGCTTGTAATGCAGTGAACTTGCTACACTGGTACGGCGCGAGGGGAAAAGGCGTTTCAAACTGTCTAAAAACGACGGTTTTGAACCGTCTCTTATAACGTCGTCGTTTATCAGAGATTGTTTTAAACGACGGTTCGGAACCGTCGTTTAAGATGATATTAAGCGCGCGTCTTGGGACTTTAAAAGACGGTTATATAAAACCGTCGTTTATAACCATGTTTCAGCGCTTGTAACCACTGGTTTTAAGAGACGGTTTTATGATAACCGTCTTTTAAAATCGTAGTATATAACACGGTTCACTTACAATAACCGTCGTTTATAGACTTTTGGCGGTGGCGCCAATTTTAGTTTAAGCGACGGTTTTCTTGTGAACCGTCTTTTAAGTGTTTTTTTTTTTAAAAAAAAAATTATGTTTTTTTTCTTCCCTCTGTAATCATTTGTAATCACAAATGATTACATCCACAAAAGCAGGGTAACATAGCAGCATTCCCTCTGTACAACAATCATATTCTACACCAAAATATGTAATGTGTGACATACTTCCACACAAATTTGCCATTGCAATTTAAAAAGCTATCACATGACGGCATCAGCTACCCCAACATTTTAATCGATATTTTTTTACACTAGTTTAAACAAAAAAAGTCAGGGGTAAAACACATAATGACAGGACAGTCTTGTAGTCACCCTCTTTTTTGACCTCCCCAGTGCTATCCATGATATCATTTCCTCCTTTGAAACACTTGACGATAAACAAACACATCTGCTCTCTAACTAATTGCAGATCTCTGACGGAGTAAGTTTTTCCCGAGTTCTTGAAATGTTCTCGAACCTTAGAGAACAAGATAAACAAATATGTATGTAAAGACACATATTATATTTGTTTTTAAACAAAAAGATAGAAAATTTATAAAATGTATATGTGTAATGGAAAGTATAATATACCTCTTCATCTTTTGTGAGTTTCTCCTATTTTAAGACAATTCCAACATGTATCGCATTACATAGTAACCACAACAACTCTTAGAGTCCATTTGCCTTGGACACTGACAATATATAGAAAACAAAAAAAACATCAAAAATAGCAAAATACGACTAACACAATAATGATAAATACTGTACCTCAGATGAACAATTGAAAGGTTGTCAAACTGTTGAAAAACCGTCTTCATATAAGCACTGTTACATTTCAAAAATTAAATCATTAATAATTCCGGTTCATCATATATAGACAAACAATAAGTTGATGCATTCATTAACTAACACTACCTTTGAACAAGTCGTCGATTTGCAACTCACGATACATTCGTAATGGGTCAAGCACAAGTAATTTGTGATGTTGATGTGCCGAACGTGGAGAACCCAAGGAATACCCAATGGTTGCTACGATTGTAATTTGAAAAGAGTTATCATATAATAATACAATAAGTCACAAACTTAACAAACGAATTAAATGCAAGAGGGATAGTATTACGCACGTCTGATGGAAAGGAATCATCACGTATCTACTACTGTTTTGAACAGCCTTCGTTAATCCATGCGACACCTAGTTCCTGTATCCAGCCGGGTCTCTGTTTGCAGAATCTAGTGATGTTGTTTCAGGGCATAAGAATGTCACCAAATCTCCATTTTTTTTATGACGCAATCTAGCTTTCAGATACCTTCAACAAAAAATAATAATAATTAAAGGGAATAGCAAACAAAAACATAACAAGGTATCCTTAA
Source organism: Limonium bicolor (assembly GCA_023374045.1). NCBI lineage: Eukaryota > Viridiplantae > Streptophyta > Magnoliopsida > Caryophyllales > Plumbaginaceae > Limonium > Limonium bicolor. Next base: position 289,424,585 of record CM041779.1, read on the forward strand.
ATTACAAGTTATTTTATTTAAATTTATTTTCGAATGTAGAAACTAAAAGTAACACTTACGGGAATATGCTTGGATGATAGATATATTCAACAAATCTCTGCACAACATCTCTTGATGTCCTCAAAATTTATTATTGTTCTTTGATCCGCTTCGTAATGGAAAAAAGCCACTCAGGTAACAACACTGACACGCTAGTCATATGCAGACTCTTTTCCAATATCAGTTCATACAGCATCTTCTCATACTTCGCGAAATGCTTGGTCACAAAGGGGGACACACAAACTTCTTTCGCTGAGCTTCAGTAGTTACCTCTGTCTGCATAGGTTCTTTCCCCTTGGATTTCTGGTACCCTCAGCCACTGTGTGTTGTCTCGATCAACATCCATTGATTGGTTGATCTCTTCATCACGGTTTCCCAGTCTTCTCGTCTGATCAGGGATCTACCCAATCATATATAATACAAAGAACAAAGATTAAAACATGTATACATTAAAGGGAACAAAATAATTTAAAACAATTCAAAAGATTTAGACATACCTCATCAGTGATGACATAAACCGACTGGCCATGGTACAATTGCACCCTTCCCATCAAATAGGGTCACTTGCCATCAATATCCATGGGAAGAAAAGCATTCTCAAATCCATCTATGATGGTCTGTAGGATTACTCTAGCATAGAATGGGGGAAGACGCTTGAGATTAATCAATGTAGTTGATGCTGATTGTAGCACAGTACCGTATGCAACATCAACAGGATAACCATCAAGCGTGATTTGCAGACACATGTTTTTTTGTTCCTAAAATAAGTAAAATTACAATTTAAATGTGAATAAGGCTAGTATTTTTACAGTCATTCATTTACCATGACAAACAAGATTAATAGAGACATACTAACCTTCAGATTAGCAAACGGATACGGATCAGAAGGGGCGGTACAACTAGATGAAGAAGTCGGTCGGGTTTGATCAGTTTGTTGGTTTCGTCCTCCCAAAGCCTTTGAAAAACCTCATTCACCCTCCGATCTACAAGTGCACACCTCATGCTCGGAGAGACTTTTGGAGGTGGACATTTATTTCAACAAACTTTCTGACGCACTTGTCCCCCGAAACCCCTAACCCTTCCAGGATGATCCTTTAATCCAAGAAGTTGATTCAGCGGATCATTTGACTTGGTGGAGCAAATATATCTATCTCCCCTCGCTGGGAGGCTTCAGCCTAGTAAGATGATCCAAAAAATAAGCAATAAGTTATAAATTGTAAAAAATAAACTGTTAAACACAACTGTTATTATTGAACAAGTTAAACACTTACAATCTGTGCAGCCAACTCTGCTGTCTCTGGTCGCGGGTGTACTATCTTCCCATCCTTATCTACTTTTGAGTGACCCAAAACGTAAAGCTGAACTCGGTTGGCTTCATACACAGTGTCGATGGGAACTTCAATGCCATCATCATTCTTTTTTGTGAGCAAACTGGCATCTTTCCACTTGGGAATGCTACCAGTGTATCCCTTCCGGCCCATATACTGCTGAAATCTATTTTTTCCTCGGTTTGCCCTTGCTTTTTCTTGAACCTCCTATTAATACAAATCATTAAATGAAAGTATTAAACAATATACACACATATTAAAGTTGGTGTTATTAAAATTTAGATTCAAACTTAAATTTAATAAGGCATATACCTTGAATTGCTCCGTCGTGTGAAACTCCTCGAACTCTTTCCATTCTTCCTCTGTAATCATGCCATCATAAAATATCCATGGTGGCACATCACGCGATTTCCTAATCCAATTTGCCACCAAGAAAGATCTGAACTGCCTCGCCCGTCCAGCTATGAGTGAAAGAACCGTCGCCCGCGCTTCATCTGGTATCTTGTACCGTTGTTGTACTTGCTGCCACATTGCTTCTTTCACTTGCTCGTCCTCTTGTTTCCAATATTTATTAATTGAGCAACGGGACTTCGCAAGATTTCCTAACATGCTTGCGAACTCCGCTTGACAGTCTCCCCCAGGCTCTGAAGTATTTATCCCAAACTAGATTAATTTCTTTCTTCAACCTCACCCCTCTGCTCGGCCCCTACCCCTTCGTTTGTTTGACGGTTTCTCTGTCTGGGCTGCTGCTGGGCTACTGGCCAGGTTGCTGCTCTGCTGCTGCTTTGCTGCTGGTGGCTGCTGTGTGGCTGCGCTGCTGTGCTGCTGTGCTGCTGCTGTAGCTGCTGTGGCTGCTGCTGTAGCTGCTGCTCTGGTCTGCTGCTGCTTGCTGTGTTTGTGTCTGTCTGCTGCTGTGGGCTGCTGCTGTGTTGCTGTGTGAGGGATTTTCTAGCTCATCACAATAAAGTCTAGCTCATCCATATCGATGTCATTTTGATTTGAAGATTAAATTAGATTCGCAATTAAGTAATGAAAGAAATAAGAAGTTATTAAATACGAAAAAAACAAAACTATCAATAATAGTAGACATAAATACAAAAATAAACTATCAAAAAATAAGATATAAGCTCACATTAATCAATCCAAATTCCTTCGCCATGGTCAGACCGCACAAAATTTGTAACACGGTCCAACTCTGGTAATTGAATCGAAAGGCTTGGTATTTCATCTTGCTGTCGTATTCATCCTCATCGACCACACCATCCACACCAACTATTTCCTCTTTTTCCTTGAAGTACAAAGGACCATCTAGGATTAGATTGGTCAGAAATGTAATATACCTGTTTCGCCTTAGTTGCAACAACAAACGGCTCAACTGTGGGTGTTGCACCACTAAGATGAACTAGTTTCATACCATGTTTCTCCTCACGTAACCATTTCTGTTGTCAATCCAGTTGCAACGAAACACACAAGTCTCATATGAGGTGTAATCTAGAACCCAAATATCTTGTACACGACCGTAATATGATTGTTTCAACTCCACTGGATTTTGACCCATACCTGTGACATTATTGTACACTCTGGTAAGCAACCACATTGATGCCACTGTTTTGATTCATTGATTTTTGATCTTGCCGTTCCGTATAAAAAGTGTAGCCATTTACGTCATACCCTTCGTATGAAACAACGTCAAGATTAGGACCAAGTGCCAACGTCTTCACTAATGCAGGCACTGTAGTTGATTGGTTCGAAAAACTTTATCCTTGAACCATTTCACAAACGTTTTATTCTGCTCCTTTTTAGTCTAATGTCACTCATTGTTGGATTTTGTGCTCTGAGCAGAGTCAGGTGCATTTCAAAATACGGTTCTACAATTTCAAGGTGACTCAGCACAACAACTAAGTGAGCTTTGTTAAGGGTTTCAATATCAATTCTCTTCATTTTTCTCCCAACGGTACCGTGTCCCTGGAGTCTTCCTTCATGTCTAGATTTAGGAAGACCAATGGATTCAACATCTTCCAAATAGTGAGTACAAAAATCAACAACTTCCTCTGTTATATATCCCTCTATAATACTTCCTTCAGGACGACGACGATTCTTCATTTTCTCTCTTCAATATACCCATGTACCTTTCAAAAGGATACATATAACGAGATATACAGGTCCACACTCTTTAATCTCTCTGGCCAAATGAACCAATAAATGAACCATGATGTCGAAGAATGAAGGAGGAAACATCTCCAACTGACACATCGTGACAACAAGAACAGCTTGCAAATTGTCTAGATTATCCACATCGTGAACTTTAGCAGATACTGCTTTGAGAAACACGCAAAGGTTGGTGATTGCGTTTCTCACCGCATCAGGTAGGATCCCATGAATTGCAACGGCTAAAAAGTCTTGCATTAACACATGATAATCATGGGATTTCATTCCAACTAATTTCAGATCAGACATTGAAACAAGATTTCTTATGTTAGACGAATACCCTGATGGCACCTTGATATTGTGGAGGATATTGCACAGACTATGCTTCTCCTGTTTAGACAATGTGTGACATGCAGGAGGCAAGAACGTGCGTTTCCCACGTTCTTGTGGCCAAAGATCTTCCCTTATTTTCAAATCAATCAAATCTTTTCTCCCCTTTATGTGATCTTTGGTCTTGCCTGGTATGTTCAAGAGGGTTCCCATAACACTTTCTCCCACATTTTTTTCGACATGCATTGCATCAATACAATGTCTGACATCTAAATGTTGCCAATACTCAAGTTCCCAAAAGATTGACTTTTTTTTTCCATACACTTTTCTCGGTGTTTCTTGTCGAAGGACCAAAGTTGTTGACAATATTTTGCACCTTTTTATACACCTCTGAACCTGGTAAAGGAGGAGACACACTGTGATCAGTCTTTCCGTCAAACTCAATCGACATCTTGCGATATTTGTGGCCCTTTGGAAGCATTTTACGATGACCCATGTAAACATTCTTCCCACTATGTTTCAAGCATATTTGATGTATGCTCACCACAAATAGGACATGCAACATGCACCTTTGACGTGTAACCAGAAAGATTACCATACGCGGAAAGTCCATTGATTGTGCAATAGAACATAGCACGCAAGTTAAATTCTCTTTCCCAAATGAGTCATATACCATCACCCCTTCATTCCACAAGAGTTGTAGGTCATCTATCAATGGTTTGTAGAAAACATCTATTTTGTTGCCCGGTTGTTTTGGACCAGATATCAAAGTGACAAACAAAATGTGTCTAGGTTTCATACACAACCAAGGGGGAAGATTGTAGATCATCAATAATACCGGCCACGTGCTGTGTATGCTACTCAATGTACCGTAAGGGTTCATCCCATCAGTACACAGACCGAGTCTCAAGTTTCTTGGATCGCGAGCAAACTGAGGAAATTTCATGTCAATGTTTTTCCACTGGGACGCATCAGCCGGATGTCTCAACTTTCCATCATTTTTTCTGTGAGTCGAATGCCACCTTAGATTCTCCGCATCTTTATCAACTGCAAATAGACGCTTCAATCGTGGTATTATGGGCAAATACCACAACACTTTAGCAGGGGATTTATCCTTATGACGACCAGTGCATTCATTTTGGTTTTTCCTCGCATAACGTGATTCCCCACATTCTGGACATCTATCAGCAAATTCATTATCCTTCCAGTACAAAATGCAACCAGATGGACAAGCGTGGATCTTTTTGTACCCCATACCCATTGGACACATCAATTTTTTGGCTTCATAAGTCGATGTTGGTAAAACATTATCCTTTGGTAGTATGGTCTTCATCATCTGTAAGAGAGCACTGAAACTCACATCACTCCAACCAAATTTCGATTTTAGATTGAAGAGTTTCAAGACTGCGCTCAATTTACTCAATTATGTAGGATCACACCCCGAATACAGCGGTGTTTTGGATGAATCCAGCAAAGTCTCATAGGTGTCTGGCCTATTGTAAAACTCTGTTCAATCTTCTTCCAGCATTGCAGCAATGTCATCGTAATCTGGTTCATTGTCTACTATGTCGTGGTCATCGACCACATTGTTTGATTATCTTCAACTTCCTCTTGTTCATTACACATGACATCTACCGCCCTCTGACCATGCCACCGGACTATATCTTCATAGTCTTTTGTAAAACCACGACGAATCAAATGTTCCTTTATTTTTTCTATCCCTCGATACTTCAAATAGTTTCTGCAGTCTATACAAGGACAAAATATGTAACCCTTATTGGCAGGAGTCAGATTATCGACCAAAACATTGCAAAATTTGTCAACTCCCTCAAGAAACTTGTTATCCAAATTTCCGCTGTACATCCATGAGTTTGCCATCTGATATCCTTTCAAATATTGTTTAGTGCCACATGTGAAAACCCAAGGGCAAATTGAAGAATTAATAAAGCAATAATCACGGCAAAAGAATTGTTGTGATGAAGACGAGGATATGGACTGTTAAGTTTGTTGACTTTGTATCTTTGTCAGTCACGACGAGGATGAACAAAAGGAAGTCTACTTCATTGTGGAGAGGAATAAGGCGTTCAATGGAAGGTGGGAAGATAAAATGTTATATTTACAAGCTATTCTTTAAATGATAGAAACTAAAGGAGAGAAGATAAAATGTTATATTTGCAAGCTATGCCCTATTAATACTAAATAGTAAAAAGATATATATCTAACTATATATGTTGCATAAACATATATTACTTAAGGAAAACATTTTAAATGTACCTTATTCGATGCAGATGATAAGCGTAATAGTTTGGTGATGAACAATTGTGAGAAATCCAATCAGACTAACTCTGTTTAAGAAAATAGAAAGTAACAGTACAAAAAATTGTAACTACAATTGTAGTGCAAATGTGATAGTCAAAACATAATAATGCAAACAGCAAAACAGAGGCGAAGTAGTGCGTTTTAAGAAGGTAAAAATTAATTGTAACATACCTTAAAAGCAGGAGTACAATGGTCAAATTTTCAGAAGTGAAAAAGAGCAGCAGTTCTTCATCAACAGTAAATTAGGAGCAAATCAGCAACAAATAAGAATAGCATTAACAAATCATCAAGTGCAGGTAAAAATCAAAAGATAGAAAATTTCACAAGAAAATTTCGGCATGGTCTCCCCTGTTTTCTTTGTTTTCCCGGTTCTAAGAACCTCCACAACTTCTCTCAATATGATACCATTCAACTCATTAAGCGCATCACTAGCAATTGCAACCAAATAATCTAGTAGCTTAGGCAATTAAGGATCAAAATTGGGCGCACGAGCTTCCGGTATCTTCCATAATGCAACATTAAATGTACCTTATTCAGCAGCCCGGTGAGAATATATGCCACAGAGAAGATGCAGCAGCCCGGTGATTATTATCACTGTAGAGGAGGGGTCAAAATAAGAGAATGAGATTACAGAGCTTGTGTGTATTCTTAACTGAAGCTGAAAAGGACTGAAAAAATTACCAATGGTTGCTACGAACACATATCTGATCGCTCACGTACTTGACTGGTTAATCGTCCCTGAATGCTGCATTACCGTATACAAAACAAGTCATAAGCCCTATTACTATGTAGTCCATCATGTATCATCAACTTGTAGATTAATAAGCACCAATCAAGATGAGGTAGGAGGTATGTTCTGTATGTACTTTCTTCATGTTTGATAGTGAGATTGAATGTAAAGTTTATCTTTCATAATAAAAATAGGATACTTACATCCACTTGATGGATTCGGTTGAGTAAGTGTAATTAGTGAAGGACATATTTTATAAAAGGTGGATTAATACTCTTCAACTATTCATCAACAGTAAATTAGGAGCAAATCAGCAACAAAAAAGAATAGAATTAACAAATCATCAAGTGCAGGTAAAAATCAAAAGATAGAAAATTTCACAAGAAAATTTCGGCATGGTCTCCCCTGTTTTTCTTTGTTTTCCCGGTTCTAAGAACCTCCACAACTTCTCTCAATAGGATACCATTCAACTCATTAAGCGCATCACTAGCAATTGCAACCAAATAATCTAGTAGCTTAGGCAATTAAGGATCAAAATTGGCGCACGAGCTTCCGGTATCTTCCATAATGCAACATTAAATGTACCTTATTCAGCAGCCCGGTGAGAATATATGCCACAGAGAAGATGCAGCAGCCCGATGATTATTATCACTGTAGAGGAGGGGTCAAAATAAGAGAATGAGATTACAGAGCTTGCGTGTATTCTTAACTGAAGCTGAAAAGGACTGAAAAAATTACCAATGGTTGCTACGAACACATATCTGATCGCTCACGTACTTGACTGGTTAATCGTCCCTGAATGCTGCATTACCGTATACAAAACAAGTCATAAGCCCTATTACTATGTAGTCCATCATGTATCATCAACTTGTAGATTAATAAGCACCAATCAAGATGAGGTAGGAGGTATGTTCTGTATGTACTTTCTTCATGTTTGATAGTGAGATTGAATGTAAAGTTTATCTTTCATAATAAAATAGGATACTTACATCCACTTGATGGATTCGGTTGAGTAAGTGTAATTAGTGAAGGACATATTTTATAAAAGGTGGATTAATACTCTTCAACTATTCATCAACAGTAATTAGGAGCAAATCAGCAACAAAAAAGAATAGAATTAACAAATCATCAAGTGCAGGTAAAAATCAAAAGATAGAAAATTTCACAAGAAAATTTCGGCATGGTCTCCCCTGTTTTTCTTTGTTTTCCCGGTTCTAAGAACCTCCACACTTCTCTCAATAGGATACCATTCAACTCATCAAGCGCATCACTAGCAATTGCAACCAAATAATCTAGTAGCTTAGGCAATTAAGGATCAAAATTGGGCGCACGAGCTTCCGGTATCTTCCATAATGCAACATTAAATGTACCTTATTCAGCAGCCCGGTGAGAATATATGCCACAGAGAAGATGCAGCAGCCCGGTGATTATTATCACTGTAGAGGAGGGGTCAAAATAAGAGAATGAGATTGCAGAGCTTGTGTGTATTCTTAACTGAAGCTGAAAAGGACTGAAAAAATTACCAATGGTTGCTATGAACACATATCTGATCGCTCACATACTTGACTGGTTAATCGTCCCTGAATGCTGCATTACCGTATACAAAACAAGTCATAAGCCCTATTACTATGTAGTCCATCATGTATCATCAACTTGTAGATTAATAAGCACCAATCAAGATGGGTAGGAGGTATGTTCTGTATGTACTTTCTTCATGTTTGATAGTGAGATTGAATGTAAAGTTTATCTTTCATAATAAAATAGGATACTTACATCCACTTGATGGATTCGGTTGAGTAAGTGTAATTAGTGAAGGACATATTTTATAAAAGGTGGATTAATACTCTTCAACTATTCATCAACAGTAAATTAGGAGCAAATCAGCAACAAAAAAGAATAGAATTAACAAATCATCAAGTGCAGGTAAAAATCAAAAGATAGAAAAATTTCACAAGAAAATTTTGGCATGGTCTCCCCTGTTTTTCTTTGTTTTCCCGGTTCTAAGAACCTCCACAACTTCTCTCAATAGGATACCATTCAACTCATCAAGCGCATCACTAGCAATTGCAACCAAATAATCTAGTAGCTTAGGCAATTAAGGATCAAAATTGGGCGCACGAGCTTCCGGTATCTTCCATAATGCAACATTAAATGTACCTTATTCAGCAGCCCGGTGAGAATATATGCCACAGAGAAGATGCAGCAGCCCGGTGATTATTATCACTGTAGAGTAAGTGTAATTAGTGAAGGACATATTTTATAAAACGTGGATTAATACTCTTCAATTATTCATAAAACCATAAAACTACAATAATATGATCACCCGACAACCCATTTATTGTTTCCCCTAAACATCAATATATTAACCCATTAACAACTCGGGTTAATAAGCTGTTGAACTATACCTCCTATCTTCCCGTTTAAACATTTTAACAAACATTTTAACAACCATGTCAATATGATCATTCAGATTCTGTTTACATTAATACAAAAGCAAAATTACCTAGAATGTCCACATATACCATAAAACTTTCTTTAATTACTTAAATGTTCTTAATTGCTGAATATAAACGCTAAGCACTTAATTCACTACACTAAAACTTTCGGTGAACTAATACCAAGACTAAATTAATCACCTTGTTTTCTGTTTTGTCAGAAGTTAGTCTCTGTTATAGGATTAATATTCCAATAAAATAGTGACAAATTGTGTAATCATTCTTTAATTGCATTCTGTTACTTAGTTACAGGTAGTTGTAAATCTGTTACAACGACAAACAAACTGTACATGTCATTCCTATAACTACTGATTTTACAGTAGGAATAATACAGATGGAAATTCTCAGTCTCATTCTTCCTTCCTATCTCTCTGTTACACTGGAACTACTCACAGTTCAGTGAGGGACAATTTTATTGTCTTCCTATCTCTCTGTTACACTGGAACGACTCACGGTTCAGTGAGGGACAATTTTATTTGAAGACAGACGCATAACAAGGGACAATTTTAGCCCTGATCGGTTCAGTGAGCAACAATGGCGGTTCAGTGAGCAACAATGGCGGTTCAGTGAGCAACAATGGCAGAGAAAGAGAGGGGGCGACGAGTATATTACCGGTTCAGTGAGCAACAATGGCGGAACACGAGCAGAGAAAGAGAGGGGGGGCGACGCGCGGTGGTGGCGCAGCGGCTAGAGTGGAGACAAACACAGCAGCGACTGGATGAGGAGTAGGCAGCGACGGTGGTGAAATTAATTAGGGCACCAGCAAGGCAGCAACAATGGCGGAAGACGAGCACAGAGGTGAAGGTTCGACTGAGAGAGAGCTACGGTGCGGGGGTTCGACTGAGGAAATTAATTAGGGTGGAATTAATTTAGGCGTTTTAAAAGACGGTTTCTTGAAAACCGTCGTTTAATATGAGTTTTAAAAGACGGTTTATGCACAACCGTCGTTTAAGATCTATTACCGCCGAACACTTCACACCTTTAAACGACGGTCGACCACAAACCGTCGTTTATTATGGGTTTTAAAAGACGGTTTATACAAAACCGTCGTTTAAGATCTATTACCGCCGATTGTTTCACGCTTTTAAACGACGGTCGACCCCAAACCGTCGTTTATTATGGGTTTTAAAAGACGGTTTATACTAGCCGTCTTTAAAACTTAACCGCGCGCGCAAAAAATTAACATTTAAGACGGTTTTGTGTAGAACCGTCTCTTATAAGCCGTCATTTTTGATATTTTTTCTACCAGTGCTAGTCCAGTAGGTAACCATTGCATCTGCTTTGATAATATGAAGGAAGAGCACCTCAAGATGGTGTTTGGGGCTGATAACGACCATATTTTGGAGATCAAGGAAGAAAGACTCAAGTTCAAAAATGTGTGTAATACGCTTAGTAGTCATGTGTGTAATAATTCAAACGACTACTTTAATTTTCCTAGTATGTTACCTGCTAGAATGTACAACGACTCTCCCTCAGGCTTGAAAGTATGGGAAAGGGACCTTATTCCCTATAACATTACTAGTGCCTGTCTTATGGATAAGGAGTTGAGTATGTAATTTGGTATGGTTGGTAATGAGAATATGCAGGAATGTTTTTTCAAAAACATGTGGACAACCTGCTTCCCATTGATGTTATAAGCCGGTCAAGGCCACAAGGGGTCGTGATAGATAATCTAAGGCTCTGTTCGGCATGGCTGTTTTGGCAGCATAAATGCAGCATATTTGGCAGCAGGAATGCGCTGACATAAATGCAGCATATTTGCTGGCAGGAATGTGCTGGCATAAATGCAGCTGTTTTGAAAACTGTTGTTTGGCAGTGCAGCATATATGCAGCATGTTTGGTTAAGTTAGTTATATGTAGTGCGTTTACCTTCGTATTACAATTATAATTTATTATATTACACTACGTAACTTTATTTTGTTAGTAAAAAAATAAATAAATTCACAAACAATAAAATTTTTATTTCTATTATTTAAGCAAAACTTGTAACTCCTAAACAATATATTTTTATTATCTAAATTTTATAATTCTTACAAATATAAAAGCGTAAAAAAAGAGAAAAAGTGTTTCAAATTTTCTGATAATGTTATGTGAATTTATTTAGTGAAATTATAACTTTTAATAATATATAATATTTTTGTAACTTTGTACGTTAATAAATTTATATGCATTCATATTTTTATATACTATTTTAATATTTTAATTTATATATCAACAAGTGTGTATATTTATTCGTTTTTTTAATTTTATTAATCTATGTGGTATTACAAATAATATATTATAGATTTGTATTATAAATGTGATTTTTTGTAAATTTGGCTAAAGATGTAGTACTATTTTTTATAAATTATTTAAAGCATTATGTAATTTGTAATAAATAAAGTAACTTGTAAAAAATTTCTTTTTTTTTAAAATCAATAGTCACAGTAATTGCATTATGCATGAAAACGAAAAAATATCATTTGCTGCGGGCATTTATGCTGACATTTATGCTGTTTTAGGTGAAACAAAGACAAATAAAGGAGTCTAAAACAGCATATACTGTATATTTATGCTATCAAAAAATGCGCATAAAATGTGGTGGCGAACACATCCTAAATAGGAGTGTGGGATGGTATATATTGTAATCTATGACGCAAAAAAATCCGGACAACATATATTTCTAATATAATCAGGTCAGGCCGAGGAAGGATTCAAAGCCGGACTTGACGATTTATAATGATCGGGGCATTCAGTATCGGATCAAACTTTGAACTGGGCCTGTTCTGAAGCCCATGCAACACTATTTTCTTAGTACATACCTCTAAAAAGGCGTAAGACTATGATCCAGTACCTTAAGCCCAGGGAAGGTGCCAGATGGGAATGTGGGTGGGGCAGGAATAGAGTGACAACCTCTAACGATAAGGCTGGCTGGCGCTCTTACTTTCATCTTCTCTTCCTCTTCAAATGAAAAAGACAAATTTAAACAGGCCGTACTCACTCATCCGAACAAAAACAGAGTTGCTACCGCCACCAAGCCTGCTCATCTCGAGCAGTCATGGCTTTGTCACTGAACTTTCAACTTTACCCAACGAAGCACACAGCTCACCACTCAGCTCGTACCTCCAGGATTTTCTGCGAAATACAGCAGCAGCCATCACAAAACACCGGCAACAGCAGCAACATCAAGGTTCGTAATTCCTCTCGATTGATCGGGGTGAGTTATTTGGGGTTTCACAGATTTCAATCCTGGAAAGTATATTTACGAAAATGTTAACGAATTAAGGTGGTGATTAATGGAGCGGCTAAGGAGATAGGAAGGGCAGCTGTTGTTGCAATAACCAGGGCTAGAGGGATGGAGGTTGCCGGTGCTGTCGACTCCTATCTTGTCGGTCAAGATATTGGCAATGCAAGCACTTCTTTTTCATCTCCTATTAACTATATTTGCTAATCGCCCTTTTCTTTTTCTGATCACCCTTCAATTATGGTTTTCGAATAGGACACTTGTCCAGTTGTCCTGCGTTAGTTAACATTCTTGTCACCGGCCTGACCTTGTACGTAATTACTACTGTATCATCATAATTAGGTTTGTGAGTTGGAGGAACCGTTGGAGATACCCATAATGAGTGATCTGACTATGGTTCTGGGTTCCATTTCTCAGGTACTGTATACTATTATTCCGTGTTTCTTTTCCTACTCTTCCACACGACCATATATATACATACATTGTAAGTGTCTCATATCATAAAAATATCTGGGATGATTGATTCTGGTATTTGCCATGGCAGTCCAAGTCGACCGGGGTTGTAATTGATTTCACCCGACCCATCCTCAGTCTACGATAATGTCAAACAGGTCTATTAATTGACTCTCCTTTCTGAATTTGATGACTCTAGAAGAAACAATGAACTCAAACAAGAACACTTTGCACCATTACTTCAACTGTGGTGTGTTTCTTCAACATGCAATGCAGGCAACAGCATTTGGACTTAGGAGCGTGGTGTATGTGCCGAAGATTAAGCAGGAGACTGTATCTGCACTATCTTTATTCTGTGACAAGGCCAGCATGGTGAGCACAAAGGGTGAGGTTGATTGATGAGTTGGGAATTTTCAGATATATCGATAGTTAGCTCATTTACATCAAACCACAAATTTGAATTCTCAACTAGATTTCTAGGTTTGTTCTCTACTGCTCCTCTGTGAATTTCATGTTTTTCTTAGTTAATTAATGTGTTCAGTATATTATTAGGGTTGCTTGGTAGCTCCCACTTTGTCCATAGGATCCATTCTTCTTCAGCAAGCTGCTATCCAAGCTTCCTTTCACTACAACAATGTGGAGATTGTTGAATCTCGACCAACGTCAAGGGTATGTAAGATTCATATCAAGCTTCCTTTCACCAAAGCAATGTAGAGATTGTACATGGTTCAGTCAGTCAATCAATCATCAGTTGCATAGCGTCGCTGGTATTTTAATCTAAGGCCCGCTCCTACATCTTTATTGATAAAAGAGAAAATCAGTCAAGTCAGTTGCTGTGCTTCAACTGTGAGCATATTGTTCCAAAAAGAAGTAGCAGCTAAATGCGTCAGTATTTGAATATATGCCCATATAACGTTAGGAGTCAGTCTCACTACTAATGGACATTAATCACACAGGATCTTCCATCACAAGATGCGACTCAGATCGCCACCAATCTCTCCAATCTTGGTCAGATATACAACCGGGAAGACATTTCAACTGAAGTGAAGGTGAGAGACCTTTCAATTCTAGCTATTTCAAAGCATTGACTACCCACAAACCACAGAAGAAGATTTCATTTACAACCTCATTATCTTATTAACAGTAGGTCATGAAGGATTCATTTCATGATGTCAAATTGAATTAATAAACAAAGTCACGATCGATGCAATGTTTTTTAAGGCAAGGGGTCAAGTACTTGGAGAAGATGGAGTTCGAGTTCATAGCATGGTGCTTCCGGGTCTGGCTTCCAGCACGACTGTTCACTTCTCTTCCCCAGGAGAGGTTTGTTTTCTTGTTTACCTAATAGTATCAAATAAAAACTTTTTCCATTATATCCCTTATGCAAACTCTTTTTTGTGAAAACATGGTTTTTTTTTTTTTGATAACACATTGAGATATTTCATTAAAAGGGGCAAAAGTCAGATAAAGGCACTATCAATAGCACCCATAATCTGAGTAAATGTTCTGTGATGGAGTCTAACTTCCATCTTCAACTTAAGCAAAATACAAAGAGTAAAACATCCCCTAACATTATAAGTCTTGGCCCAGCTAACCATATAAACATAAGCATTAGCAGACCTAACATATTTCCTACTAATATTACACTCATGACACTTCCTGCTAACAAGGAACTTGGAGATTCCAAAATGTTTGATATTCCAATCCACAGTCTTCCTGATTGACCCAAATGTCAGATTATAACAATAGCTAAGGCTACCCGCCACTAGAGCAAGCTCCAAAACTTTTTGATTTGTTATAAAACTAACCAACTGCAGCATTGTTGTGCTTGAGAAGAAACTTTTAGACTTCAGATTCAGATACTTCTGCTCATGAGAAGCTCCATCCTTAGAGGAAAACTTGTTCCCCACACCCTGAGCAAAGCGCGTCTCTTTCCTTAGGAGAACACTCACTTGGTTTGTTAATTTGCTATGTTGTTAACAGGTGTACTCCATCAAACATGACATCACCAACGTGCAATCGCTTATGCCGGGATTAATTCTAGCCATCAGGAGAGTCTCTCGACTTAAGGTAAGAAGAATAAATAACATTTCATAACTCTCTGAAGAAGATAAATCAAAATCTTTCTTGAGCTTTGTTCCTTTTTTTCCACAGAACCTGGTGTATGGGCTGGAGAAGTTTCTCTAAACCTACAAAGCAGCTACTGCTGATTGTCCGGCCTACAAAGTCTTACAACAAGGGGAAATTATCTGAATTGGGTGAATTTCTAACTCAATTATTATGCACTCAACAAACACTAAAGAATTTCTAAAAGAAGGTCGTGCGTGCATTGTAAAGGAAGCCAAGAAAATACTACTAATATTTAATGCCAATTGCTGAGTTAGTTCATATGGAGGCTAGGATCAAAGTCAGGGCAAAGCCATGGATAGTTTCAGGAGCTCTCACATTGGAATTTAGCAGCAATGCCATTTCTTTCATTTGTACCCATACTGTACCGGCTGAAAATTAGTACTACAGCTAAATCGCTTGCCCTGATCTCTCTATACTCCCAGAAGCCAACATCGAACATACTTCAGACTAGGAAAACTGACGCTACCTGTAGGTGATTCACAGATGAGCCATTCCGTGATTTACAGCGGTGATATAGTAAAATAAATGGTCCACCATTACATTGTTGAAAAGACATTTGACCACAGAGCTGTATGTGAACCGTGCATCAATTTGTTATCCCACTTACAAAACCCCAGTAAGTTAGGAATATTCTTTTAATAAGTTATGAATGGTGCATCAGTTGGTGATCAGTTTTTCCTGTCACAAAGGTGGGCAATGAAAAGTCTAACTCATCAAACCCTACGGATCAAGAACTATATTTAGAACGATAGATAGTTAAATATTCCTCCACATCGAGGAGGAAATCAGGCGCGACATATGCTTTTGTTTGGGTCTTAAACGATCAATCGGTCCTTTTTTTTTCTATGCACATAGACACTAGAGTATTGAAGCATGTAATTGTGTTTAGCTTACTTGGCTGGGATCTTGTTTTATATCGGTGCACCTTCTCCTTTCCTTGAACTAACGTCTCAACTATGAAAATTAAGATAAAGTATCAAGGCCACATAATGGGGGTGGACATATCACATAATGAACATGTCTTCTGTTTACTTGCTTTGCTTAAAAATGCAGACATTTTCAAAACTATTGTGTATCCATTGGAAGTTTAAGAGCAAACAAAGATCATGGGCTGAATTTTACGACGTTGTAGTTGTTGAGATATCTACTTACGGAATTGTTGTGAGAACTATTTCCGCGTCACGGGGAGTCATTCCTATTAGTATTAGTTATTTTATTGTAAGAAATAAAAGATAGTATTTATTATTTGTTGGATATTTTTTGATAAAATATTTATTATTTTTTATTCTGTTATTATAATATATAGAGAGAGTGTGTTAGAGTTCTTAGGTCGTTGATAGTGAAGGGAGTGTTGCTATGACCCCTTCCATCTGGCAGGCGTGAATACTTCATGAATTGATAAAAGGGAAGAACTATACGGTTGACAACGAACAGAAAGACTGATCCTCCTATCTATTCCGTTGCGCTCAAGAGGTAGCTATCTAATCTATTTTTCTAACACTTATAACGTATATTTCTACATAAGTGCCTCAAAGCTGAGACGACAGTTGAGACCATTAGGATCATAACTCAAGCCCTTAAGAATAACGAGCTTATGGAGGTAGGCTATTTTAACACTCCCTCAAGCGGATCCAAATGGGTTGGACATGCCGAAATAAAGAAAATTTGTCAAATGTTTTTATAAATTTGTAAAAAGTACAAATGATATAATATTTTAAAATATGATAATGTCAGAAATTTTTTTTACCCCTGAAACAAAACTCTTGGATCCACCACTGCACTCCGTATAAATTTTCATATAGTTGTCTTGTGTTTCAAATTAAAATTGGTTGATTATGATCTTTGTAGGCTGCCGATCTTGATAGTAATGAAAATATATAGATGGATTCATGAACAAATTAGCCCTACAGATGAGGTTGAAGTGATGACTTCACGATTAATCCCGCTTCCTAATTAATTTGATATGATATTGACGAAGGTGGCGTGACTACCTATGTTGTTGTCTAAGGTTTCTATAGTGTACCATGCTACTACACTTGATCGACTGAGTTAATTTTATGTTTATGTTTTACAAGTAATTTAATGAGGTAGTTGTAGGTATTATTTATTGTTCTCGTACGTATGTCTTGTATAATGAAAGATCTTTTGTCTTGATGCAAATTTAAGCCACGCACGTAAAGATATTTTTAAAAGACGGTAACACTTTTTTGATAGTAAGTCATTTTCACTGAACCATGTAAATCGTCACATCATTTGTTCTCAGTTACCCTCATGAAACAACATTAAGGAGTTGATTAACCACGTAAACAAGATCACACAGTATTAGAGGACAATGATGAATGGGTTTATGTCTTGGTTAATAATACTTCATTAGCTTTTAATCGTATTGGAGGTTTTGGATAGGATAATGTTAGAAAGAGATAGAAAAGAAAGGACAAATAGGTTTGTCAAGATCTGAATTAGAGTTGGGTTTCTTTGACCAGTGTATTCACATTTATTGACTTATAGTGTTTCTTAATCTGATTAATCTTTATCGTGCTGTCGAAGTTTCCTTATGATCTCTATTGTTAGGATATTAGATGTTAGTTGCTAGCATACTGTACTGTTATGTCATTCCCTCTATTATGTTATTCCCTATATATACTGAGGGACTTAGCCTTCTGTATTATCGATCATTTTCAGTAAAACCAAGGTATAAACTGTAACATGGTATCAGAGCAGGGAATATCTGCTCCTTATTTTCTTTCTTTCTTCCTGAGTTTACTCAGTTGACTTCTTCGTTCTTTTCTTCCGTTTTCGTCTCCTTTTTCCTTCTTTCCCGTTTCTTTCTCTTTCTTGCTTCGATGTCTGAACGCGAAGAGGAGTCTCCGCCGATGGAGACGCCCAAGAAGAGGACTCGCGCCGAAAGAAGACGGGCGCGGCGGTGGGGAAGTGTCAGATTCTTAGTTCCACTTCGACAGGGGTTGAGTATTCGGATCCCTTTTACCTGCATTCTTCGGACGGCCCTAACATGACGCTTACCACTACTCAATTGAATGGGGCTAATTTTGGCTTGTGGAAGCGCTCAGTGACCCTTTCGTTGTGTTCAAAGAACAAATTTGTGTTCGTGGATGGATCTCTGCACAGATCGGTTGAGCCCTCGCCGGAAAGAGATGCATGGGATAGATGTAACACCATGGTGATGATGTGGCTCTTAAAACCATCAACAAGCAGATCTCAAATGCCGTCATATTTTCCCGAACTGCGAGACAGATCTGGGAGCAATTACATCACCGCTATGGGAAACCTAATGGAGTGCGTCTTCATGAACTCAAAAGAAGCTTGGTTTGTTCCAATCAAGGTAGTGATTCTATTGGGTTGTATTACTCCAAGCTGAAAGTTCTCTGGGATGAATTAGATGATGTGGATGATTTGCCCGATTGTGAATGTTTGACCGCAAATAATCTTCAGGCCTATCGGTCTCGCGAAAGGTTAATGCAATTTCTAATGGGATTAAGTGAATCTTTTTGGGCGGCTCAAGGGTCCATTCTGATGATGGTTCCTCTCCCTAGCGTCAACCAGGCCTTCTCTATCCTTGAGCTAGAAGAAAGCCAGCGCCAGGCGCGCGTCTCCACACAGCCGGTTTCTGGTTCATTCTCTGTTAATACCAATTCTCAAAGAACTGGTGGTAGCGCGGCTGGTGGTAAACGCGGGTTACCAAAAATTTGGGGATGATGTTGGTATAACGACCACTTGCGATTTTTGTGGTAGGATTGGGCACGTTTCTGCAACCTGCTACAAGAAGAATGGGTTTCCGCCTGGATTTAGGTCGAAAGCTCGCAAGACTGTGGCCAGTGTGTCGGATGTCGACAATGCTTCTTCTTCTCAGAATATGATCTCGCCCATCCCTGGTTTCTTTTGATCAGTACTAGGCCATGATGCATTTCTTCACAATCTCTTCTTCTTGCGACGGTCTCGGCTTCGACATGCGGGTTCTGTGTCAAATTGGTGGCTGGTAAACTTTCTTTCCACTTACAAATAAAGGTTCTTGTTTGTTGTTGCGTGAACCGTTTAGGAGATTCTTGGATATGGATAGTGGTGCTGCACATCATGTGTGTTATAATACTGATTTGTTTGTGAATTCTACTCAGTTGCTATGGTGTCAATATTGAGTTGCCAGATGGTAGTATGAAGTATGTTAATACGATGGGTGATGTTAAGATTGGTAGTACTTTTATTCTGAAACATGTGCTATATATTCCCCTTTTCAAATACAATTTAATCTCTGTTAGTTGGCTTACAACCAGTTGCAAGGGGTCCTTTCTTTTAACTGGCATTTGTCTCTACCAAGACCTTCTCTCTAAGGAATCCAAGGGAGATTGGTGAAGAGATAAACGGGATATATGTGTTGTTCAAGAAAGCTTTGGACAGTTTTGTGTTCTGAGAAAGAGAGTAGTGGATGTGGTTCAATTCTGTCTAAACTGGATACTGAGTGTTTTTCTGTTTCTGCTGAGAATCTTTGTCATGAATCTGATGTTGTTAGAGTTAGTGATACTGGTTTCATTCCTGTTTCTGGTTTAAGCATTTACAACTTTGGCATTTGAGACTTGGACACTTGTCCTTAGCAAAGACTCGACGTGTTAGTGGGTCTACATGTTCCAAGGATAATGGTTTTGTTTGTGAGGTTTGTATACGGGCTAAGCAGGCAGGCTTCCCTTTAATAAATCTGTTTCTAAGTCTAATGCAATCTTTGATTTAGTTCATGGGGATGTTTGGGGTCCATACAATGTGGATACTCACGATGGTTATCGTTATTTTCTGACCTTAGTAGATGATTAATCTAGGGCAACTTGGGTGTATTTACTCACTACTAAAGCGGAAGCTTTCATGTGCATTAAAAGATTTGTTCGTTCTGTCAAAAGATTTTTTGGTTGCAAAGTTAAAACCTTAAGGATGGATAATGCTTTTGAACTTGGGTCTTCTGCTGAAGGCATTCAGTTTTTCAATGAAACTGGTATTGCTCATCAGGTCTCTTGCCCTTATACCCCGCAACAAAACGGTATAGTGAGAGAAAACCATAGGCATTTGTTAGAAACCGCTAGGTCTCTTCTTTTTCAGTCCAAACTACCCAAAATTTATTGGGGAGAGTGTTTGCCAGTTCATCTGATTAATCGCTATCCTAGTAGTTCTCGTGAGGTTCTGGATGGAAAATCTCCTTATTTTGCTCTTTATCAAACAGAACCTGGTCTGTCTGGACTGAAAGTGTTTGGCTGTTTGTGTTTCTGCTATAATAATGTCATCAATGATAAGTTTCAAGAAAGAAGTTTCCCCTGCTATTTTGTTGGATATCCTTCTGGTTCCAAGGGTTATAAGGTCCTTGATCTGCAAACTGGGCAGATCAAGATAAGCAGACATGTGAATTTTATTGAACATGTATTTCCTTTTGAAAGATTACAGTTGACTGATAATTCTTCTAGTTCCTTTGGTCAGTTGGAGCAGGTTTTGTCATCTGATAACAGGTGTCTTCTGATAGCAGCAGGCCTGTCGATCAACAGAGTGTACTTAGTGATGCCACTGCTTCTACACGGTCTGGTAGGCAGGTTAAAATTCCTTCCAAGCTACAAGATTATGTTTATAAGTCTGTTTGTCCTCACACCATGCCTTCTCTGTTTGACACTCAGAAAGCAACAGTTTTAACTGTCCCTTTGTTCAGTCATATGCTGAAAACAGAAGCTTATTATGAACCTGTTACTTATGAGGATGTTGTTTGTTATAGCCATTGACAGAAAGCTATGGATGAGGAGTTCAAGGCATTAGAGTTAAACAAAACCTGGGAGGTAGTAGACTTACCACCTAAGAAAAATCCCATAGGATGTAAATGGGTTTTTAAGGTCAAACTAAAGTAGATGGTAGCATAGAGAGGTACAAGGCAAGGTTGGTGGTTAAGGGTTACACACAAAAGAAGGGGTAGACTATCTAGAAACTTTCTCTTCTGTTGTTAAACTTACCACCATTAAAGTCCTGTTTTCTGTTGCTGTTAAAAGGAACTGGAATATCTATCAACTTGACATTAATAACACTTTTTTACATGGCGACTTGGATGAGGAAATTTATATGCAGTTGCCTAAAGGTTTGATTACTGATCACCCTCATCAAGTGTGCAGGCTGAAGAAGTCTTTATACAGACTGAAACAAGCTTCACGGCAGTGGAGTGCGAAGCTCAATAACACATTGAAGACAAGAGGTTACATCCAGTAAAAAAAATTACTATTCTTTGTTTTACAAGTTACAAGGTGACCTTTCTGTTTACCTTGTTGTTTACGTAGACGATATCGCCATTACCGGTAATGATATTGAGGAGATAGAATCTCTCAAAAGCTTTCTTCATGATACTTTTAGAATTAAAGACTTAGGACAGGTTAATCTGTTCCTAGGAATTCAGTTTATTAAAGTTTATGATGGTCTGGTTTTAAATTAGAAAAGGTTCATTGATAACTTGTTAAAAGAGTTTGAGTCATACAATATCAAAGAGTGTGTCTGTCCTCTCCCTTCTGTTAAGACTACAAAGTCAGACAGCAAACTCTTAGATGATCCCACTATTTACAGAAAGATAGTTGGGAAGTTGAATTTCTTATGTCATACTCGTCCTGACATATCCTTTTCTGTTCAGTTTCTCAGCCAGTTCTAGCACTCACCTACAGAGGCAGATTTCAGTCTTGCTTTATACACTCTCGGCTACTAAAAGTCCACCTTAGGCCTTGGGATTCTTCTCAGGCAGAATGACAACTACAAGTTAGAGGTCTTCTACGATGCTGATTGGGTAGGCTGCCAACTCACCCCGTAGATCGGTCAGCGGGTACATCATCACTCTAGGAGGAAGCCTTGTTTCTTGGAAGTCCAAGAAGCAGTCAACGGTTTCTCTTTCTTCTGCCGAAGCAGAATACCGGTCCATGAGAGTTGTTTGTACGGAGATCGCTTGGCTTACTCGCTTACTCACAGAGCTTGGAGTTCATGGAATCACACCGGTTCCACTAAAATCAGACAGCCAAGCTGCTGTTCACATAGCGAAGAACCCGGTGGCTCATCAAAGAACCAAGCATATCGATATAGACGCTCATTATGTTCGTGATCTGTTGCAAGAGGGAACCATTACTGTCAATTACATTCCTGCTCAGCTTCAGCCAGCAGATATTCTCACTAAGTCTTTAAATGGTCAGCAACACAAGGAAGGTTTGGACAAGTTGAAAGTGATCTCCAATCCCTCTCAACTTGAGGGGGGTGTTAGGATATTAGATGTTAGTTGCTAGCATACTGTACTGTTATGTCATTCCCTCTGTTATGTTATTCCCTATATATACTGAGGGACTTAGCCTTCTGTATTATCGATCATTTTCCGTAAAACCAAGGTGTAAACTGTAACATCTATTTGCTTCATTTAAGTTGATTATTCTGAACTACAGTTTTAATCTTATTAGCTTGTTCATTGCTTATTTCTTTTGTTGTGGATGTGTTGTTGGTGCGTGAGCTAGATCTTCATTTTCCTTTTTGACTTGTTTAACCACATCTTGATCTGCTACCCAGTTTATTGTAATTGTAGATGTAGTTATAGATATTTATTCTATAAAAATTGTACAGTTAATAAATAAAAACTATATAAATGTATATATAAAATAATATATTAAATTCTGATATTACTGAAAACTAAAATTAAGATTGGAATGAAGAGTTATCTTTTAATGAATATAAAAGTTTAAGGATATAGTATTATAATAAGACTTCTCTGAATTGTATCTGTGGAGGAGTGGTGTCATTGAACCAAAAGTTCTAGTAAAAACCTATTCCACTTATAAAAATAACTTAATTGATCTAAGCTTAATAATATTCCAACATCAGAAAAATAAATTACTATATTACTTAGGCTTCAATCTCAACCGAGCTTCACCACGCACCTAAATGAAGATCATCTTTTTATGGGCTCTACAAACAAAAGCTGCAGATTATTTCTTTATTTGATCGGACGGTGCTAATACCAGTGTTTCATCCGTTTCTCATAATCTAGTGGGGCCACTTTAAAGGCCCGTTTTGACATGAGCTCACCACCAATTAGAATTGATGTGATTTTATATACTTCTGAATTATTTAAACTTCCTCACAGATAACGAAGTAACGCTACTTAGAGTAGCGTCTCATAATATCGGACTCATAATCTATAAAGTTTGTGAACGAAGCCTAAAAATAAAGTTTTGAGAACGGAGCCTTAGGGTCTACTCCAAGTTCAATTATATGTGTATTATTATTATGAGTTAGATAGATGATGATGTTTGTGCACACGTTTGTTTGAACACTGGAACCCCAGGTTGTCAACCATCCTCAAAATAAAAACCACTTGGCGACGTCTTTTCGGAACTTGCTCAGCCACTGAAGAAACTATTGCCCTTTGTCCCCTCAAAAAGGTTCCCACTCGTGACCTCTTTCTCCTCTCCCCTCTCTGTTTTTTATTTCTAACTTTATACCTGGCTCCATTCTTTCGTATAAAAAGAGTTAACTAGTTGATAGCTGATTCGAGCTGATATGAATTGATGATTGATTTTAAAACTAGATTTGTATAAAATCAATATAAGTTTTTTTTTGTATTATTTTTTGAACTGATAAACCAACTGATAATACATAAATGAACTGATTAACCAGCGATAATGTAGTTTTGAATAACTCTGCAGTTAAATGATAACTGACCATAATACACCTAAAAGAATAACTGACTTCGTCCCATGATATCGATTAATATCTGTCGTATTCGTTAAAATATCTGTAGCTTTTTGAACACTTCTACTTTTACCCTATATTCAATATAAAATTAATTAATCTAAATGAAAAGTAAAAAGTAGACATGCTCATTGTCCTACTTCTAACTGTATAAACAGTATTGAACATATACTAAACCAGCTGAAACTTATACAAAAGAATGAGAACTCTGATTGCTACTCTTTTTTTTCCTCTTCCACACGCCCCACATCCTAGAAAGTAACGAATTGTGACTCCTTATCTTTTTTTCCTTTTGCCAATTTCTTATTAATGTTCTTGTTGTGAAATCAAATTCTATACTTTCCGCTGAATTCCAATGGTTTCTCTTAGCATTTTGAAACTAGAGTAAATTACTGAACAGTTTGTTTGGACAAGAATGGTCCTTAATTGTATTAAAAGTATATAAAAGTTAATGTATAATATAGCTGTTTCGAAAAAAAAAAAAAACTTCAAGCAGTTACATAATTGCTTCTCAAAAGTAACAAATAAAATCTAGAAAACAGAAAATTATTGCAGTGTATACTCTGTTTTGTTTAGTATATTACAAAATTTTAAACTTTGTTATTGATTTCAAAAAGTACAAACAATACTTTTGTGTAGTTTAATTATACTTAGATTGACATATTATCAACCGTTAATATATAGGTTCTGTTCGGACATGGTTTTTTCTGTGGTATAAATGTGGTATTTTTAAGTTTGACATTTTTGATAAAAAATGCCAAATCGCCACTTCCTAACAACAATTGTCAAAACAACCACAAATATACCAACACAAAACAACAACAATTTACGCTGCAAAGAGAATGAATACCGTGAACAGTGGCGGAGTCAGAAAACTGTAATTAAGGAAGCGAGAATATTTTAATAATATTAATTAATATTTAAAAATTAATTTTAATAAATTAATTTAAATTTTAAATATTTATAATTATATTTTAAAAATGATATTATATATTAAATTTCACATAAAATTAAATAAAAACTGAAATATATAGATTAATATATAAAAAAGTTTAATTTCCCTTTTTTATTTTTAGTTTTTTTATAAAGATTGGTATACTAAATAATAAATTAATGAAAATAATATAGAACAAAAGTTTTAAACTAGAAACTTATACTAAAATTATTTTGAGTAATTCTAATATTTAATTAATTTATAGAATCTGTAATAAAAACACAAAAAAAATATTTGTATTATGTATATAAGGGGTACATGATTACTAAGAATGATATAATAATCAGTTTTACTTTTGCCTATGTTGCTAAAATAAGGTATAAAAATCTGAATATTTATTATATCTACATATAGTAATATATAGGTCATATTTTTTAACAACTAAATTGTTATTCAGATACGGATAAATAGTCTCTTAAAACTATTAGTATCTATCAATTCTAATAAAATATTCTACAAGGAAAAGCAAACTAATCAAACGGTGTAAACTTTCAATTATATCAAAATTATTAGAGTACAAAATATTTGTAGTATATTTCAGAAATATCAATTATAAGTATTCAACTAGTTAAGTAATGATTAATTACAAATTTTTTTACAAACTATTATGGTTTGTCAGTATTTTATTATTAGAAAGAATTGCTTTTTCATTTCAATGATATTATTTATTCCATTAAAAATTAAAATAATCTTAAGTATTAATACATTTGAAATGTTATATTAAATACTAATATATAATCCATAAAATTTTATTTTTATATACAACATGTAATATATTTGCTCTAAATACAATGGTTTATTTCTTTATTTTTTCAAATATATGTAAAAATTTATTTAAAAATTAATATGTATACATATTATAAATTAATTATCACTAAAATATTAGTAAAGAATAATAATAATTAAAGGCTATAATTGAATATCACATATATTTTAACTTTATTAACAAAAAATTATTTTAAAACGTAATATAAAATTTTTAAATGTAACACCGAAAACGGTAAACGCACTGCACATAACTAACATAACTAACTTATTCAAAACAGTTAGACAAACCGCGCCGTCGAACACTAGTTTTCAAAACAGCCACAAAAAACCAGCACAAAAACAACAACAAACTATCACAAAATAGTCAGCCAAAACCCAGACCAAAACAACTACAAACTACCACAAAAAACCATACCGAACGCAGCCATAGTAATTACAAACTGTAGAATAAAATATTTAAATAATAACAATTAAGTACTTTATAGTTGCCTCTAGATAATAATAATTTTTAGGTATATTTGGTTTTAACTTTAGAATTGATGTGATGTCCATATAATTTTTAACTTTGTATTGCATCACTATTTTTTTTTTGATAAACTTGAAACTTCTATTAAACATCAAAAGGATTACACATCAGACACTTTATTTTTGAATGGGACAGACCCCCTATTCTCAACAAAGTGCTGTTCAAAAACAAATGTCATACAGACATATCTGCAAAGTTGAAAAACTAAACACCTGATAACCAAAAGTGCAAACCAAATTTGAAGAATATGGAATACATCTAGAAAGCATAACAAACTAAGTAAAACATCCAACAGAAAACCAGTCTGGATAAATCACTCCTAACTAGGGATGTCAATCTTGACCCAAACCCGAAACCCGACCCGAAACCGACCCGTAAAAATCCGGGTTCGGGTTGAGATTTTTTACCCGAAATGATTTTCGGGTCGGGTTCGGGTTGGGTCGTTGAAACCCGTTTCGGGTTTGGGTTGAACCCGCCAACCCGTAACCCGAAAAAATAATTAGTTAAAAATAGAAAATATGTTATATTTAATGATTAAATTAGTGTTTAATGATTAATTTATAACTAAAATAAACATTTAATCGACAAATTATGATTAATTATAATACATAATAATTAATTAATATTAAAGTATTATATTTATTTATTAAATAATCCAAAATTTTAAAAATAAAATATATTTTTTAAAAACGGTCGAGTTCGGGTCAACCCGCTGCGGGTTCGGGTTGAAGAAATATAACCTGCTCCGGGTTCGGGTCGGGTTCGGGTTGAGCTCAACCCGACCCAAAACCCGATTTTGACACCCCTACTCCTAACAGAAATCTGAAGTAATTATGCTTCATTTCAGAGCATATGCAGAGGCTACCCACTAGGACAGCAAGCTCCAATGCATGTTGACATGCCCTGATGAAGGCTAAATTCACCACAAGGGTATTACTTGATATCCTGTTGTACACTTGATGATACCCTTGATTGAATCTTAGTCTCTTAGAAGCGTGTAGATCATTCACTTCGGTATAACTATCACCAAACTTTATCTTCCAGACAGAGGCTCCATTGAACAAGAGAAAAACCCATCTATAACATAAACTTCCCAAAATAACTGAAGAATTGGGCCAGTCAGCTCCACCATTATACTCCTCCTAACCATCCTGATTCGATCTAACTCTAAAACTTGTAACCTCTTGAAACTCAAGAAAATCTAACAAAACAGAGTAGAGTAGTAATCCAAAGACCCAGAAAAAATAGATTTTCCACAAAAGGACCAAGACTACCCGTGTGCACCTGCACCACTCACATTCCGATCTTGGAACTTGGAGAAAATAGCAAAACTGAAATCTTCATCAGTCCATCTTGACCAACAGCACCCCATCAAGAAGCAAACAGAAAACTAGATTAGCAGACGAACAACCAAAGGAGCGCCACTTACTCTTACGACAGTGAGATCCTATAGAGAGCAAAACCCTAGTCGCTACAATTCACTACCACGGGCAAGGACTCCAACTAGTAACCAACGTCAATTCAAGACAGGTCACACAACGACAACCAAAACCAGAAGAAAAAATAATCGAACATACTCAAACTGAGTACCGTCAACTATTACCGTGGAATCTAAGAGCAAACCGAGAAAATCTGGAAAGAACTCTAACCAGGTAGATGATGATTTGGTGATGCCTCTGAACAAACCAGCCCCAACACAAACAGCTCTGCTAAAAATGATGCCGAACTGATAACCGAGTAAAAGGAACCCCAAATCTGTTCAAAGGACCAGATCTAGAGAAGAAAACTTGAGGCAAAAAATCAAATTCCAGCACGGGAAAACAACTTCAGGAGGCCGACACAGACTGATAGAGCAACTCCTACACTCTGATTTGATGAAGAATGAAGAGAGGAGCAAGATCTCCCTACTTGCGCAGAGGAGAACAGAGAAACGAATAGTCGTTTCTAAAATCGTCTCACAGGAGAACGATAGGGCTACAGTGTTTCTCATTAATTCTTTATTTTGGTCATTCTTGATGATTATTGCATCACTATTTTTGCTACTGTATTTGTGAAACATTATACTTTACGTCAACTTTCAATTTTCTATGTTTAGAATTAGGGGATAAATTTAAAGAGTCACATTGCACTTTGATTCCATAATTAAAAATAATAATTTTAGTGATTACTTCAGTAATTTTATCAAGTTATAAGTGTTATACACGTATATGACATCATAATATCTATATTGATTATAATTATTGATAACAATTTGATATGTCAATTTATTTATTATTCTAATCTATAATCCATCCCTACCTATAATCATCTTCATTCATCTTATTTTAGTGTAATCTGAAAGCGAAAGTTATAAAATTTTAAGAGTTATATATATATTATGTGGAAAATCATAAATCAATATACAAACTGATGTAATACGACAGCTAAAATGAATATATAATTACAGAATAATACAAGCAAAGTAGGTTCACCGACTAGCATGAACAAGTAAAGTATTGGAAGATTTAAATTCAGACCAACTGATAGCCTACTCTTTCCTCTCGGATGTCCAGGTTGGACAACGCCATTCTCTTCACTCATCTAATTTTGCAACCCTAATAACTGGCGACGGGGAACATACATACTCTGCCCCAGTCATTCTCCTCTTCTGTTTGCGCCTCTGCAGAGATAAATCAGTGTCACGCTGCCACTGATTCTTCATTGTCTTCGGATCCGGTAATATACTCGATCTTATCTTCTTCTCTCTCGTGTTTTTTTTTTTCTTCTGTCGCACTCTGTGAAGCAAACGATATTCAGGAAAAAAAAAATTCACGGTCGTCTTCATTCTCTTCTCTCACGCTAATTTTGCAACCCTAACTGGCGAACAAGGACCATACATGCTCTGCTGCGTCTCTCTTCATTCTCTTCTAATTTTTGTGCATGCACCTCTGCAGAAATATATCAGGTGGTACTGCTGCATCTCTCGCACACCAGAGTGAAGAGGGGCTGAAAAACGGTAATATACTCGAACTTATTTTATTCTCTGGCTACTATTAATAGAAGTTTTTATTTCAAGCATTATACCAGTAGCTTAGTCCTCCTGTTTCCAGAATCCAAAAACATAGGTTGGAGTATAAGCTTTGGAGTAGACTTTAACAGTAGTGATGATGATTATAATAATAGTAGTGATGGTGATTAAAAATATTTGCCGGAAGAAAACTAGTAAAATGGGTGCGGGTGATGAAATTTCGGGCGCGGGTAAAACGGTTGACGGGTGCGCGAGTGCATCGTCACCCGACCCGTTGTCATAATAACGAGAACTAGGGGACCGACATAAAAGGGTACGGATGTAATTCAAACGATACAGTTTGTGCTACCGTTCTTTAATTTCCCAACCCTAACTCTCGTTCTTGCGTCCTCTACTAAAAGCTTTGCGATCTTGGGTGTGAAATTCCTGTGACTTTACTTATTTCTGCGAGGTAAGTCTTCATTTCGTTCATCTATTACGAATGCAATCATTGAGATTTATTTTCACGTCTTTGCTAGCTGGTTGAAGGACAACTAAAGAATTTGATTTTCTTTTTATAAAACAGAATTTGGGATTCCAAATTGGTAGATCAGTGCTACCTGGGTTCTATTTAGATTCTTTAGCAGTCATATTTGACATGTAATATTTTCTCTTTATGGCCTTGTAATTCATATTACAGCGTTTTTTCAGAAGCCTTATATAATATCCTTTAAATGTTTTTGTATAGATTACTGCATCACTTGCTTGAGGCTCTGGTGCCTTCGCGTTGCTCCTTTAAAAATCTAGCTGTTACATTGTTATTTGAATTTGATTCATCCAGCTCATTCAACTGTAGAAGGTGTAACAAATCTGTAGATTTAAGACTGATTGCTTCCCCATTCCTTGAGGCTCTGATGTCTTCACTTCGCAACCAGGACTGTTTTTTTATTAATGTGGTGTAGACTTTATACATGTCGTAGATGGATCTGCATTGCAATTTTTTAGTATTTTTTTTATGTCTAATCTAAGGATAGATATTATCTAGCACATGCTTAAATGCTACTACTTTACCCACTACCATCTAAAATGGCAGCCAAGATTCTTCTGTTTTGTTTCCATGAGTCTAGTTTGTCAGCTGAATTTTATCATCTGTTGATTTTGAGCTTCAACCATCATAGCGTCTCTTGCCTTTTTTTTTTGCTGAATTGAAATGGATGGCCTTTTCTTAGCAGGATTTCAGAACAAAATGGCAGCAACGTCTGCAGCTATATCTTCAATGTTATCATCATCACCTTGTGTTGGCCCTAAAGCCAGCCTGGTGGTACCTCCCTCTAAACCATGGAGCCTAAACGTTTCTCAGACTTGCAATGTTCCTAGGGTCTTCAGCTGCCTTAAGACTGCTGCTGCCTCAAGCGACAATTCCATGTCCTTGTTCTCCTCAGGCAAGGAGACCGGTTCAAAATTTGACAAAACCAATTTCACTCTTAATGCTCATGACCCCAATACCCAAGCATCATCGCATCGCTCGAGCCCCTTGTCATCAGCTGATTACAAAGTGGCCATCCTTGGTGCTGGTGGAGGAATTGGCCAGCCCTTATCCCTTCTTGTGAAGATGTCACCTCTTGTTTCATCTCTCAACCTCTACGATATTGCTAATGTGAAGGGGGTCGCCGCTGACCTTAGCCACTGCAACACTCCCTCCCAAGTCCGTGACTTCACTGGAACCTCCGAGCTTGCTGATTGCTTGAAAGGAGTTGACATTGTTGTCATCCCTGCTGGTGTCCCAAGGAAGCCTGGAATGACCAGAGATGACCTCTTTAACATAAATGCTGGCATAGTGAAGACCCTTGTTGAGGCAGTGGCCGACAATTGCCCAGATGCATTTATCCACATTATTAGCAACCCGGTCAACTCCACTGTTCCAATTGCTGCTGAGGTGTTGAAACAAAAGGGTGTGTATGACCCGAAGAAGCTTTTCGGAGTCACTACCTTGGATGTTGTGAGAGCAAACACGTTTGTGGCTCAAAAGAAGAACTTGAAGCTCATTGATGTGGATGTCCCTGTTGTTGGTGGGCATGCTGGTATCACAATTCTGCCCTTGTTGTCGAAGACCAAGCCCACTTGCAGCTTTACAGATGAGGAGGTGGCTGAGCTGACAGTGCGGATACAGAATGCTGGGACTGAGGTAGTGGAGGCAAAGGCTGGGGCTGGTTCAGCCACTCTGTCAATGGCTTATGCTGCTGCGAGATTTGTGGAATCTTCACTCAGGGCCCTCGATGGAGATGGTGATGTTTATGAGTGCGCTTTCGTGCAGAGTGATTTGACCGATCTGCCCTTCTTTGCTTCGAGGGTGAAGCTGGGAACAAAAGGTGTGGAGGGAATCATCTCCACTGACTTGGGGAATTTGACCGAGTATGAGGCGAAGGCTCTCGAGGCACTTAAGCCAGAGCTGAAGGCTAGCATTGAGAAAGGAATAGCATTTGCTAACAAGTAAACAGTGACTGCGCGTAGAAGAGTGAAAAGTTTTGAAGAAATGTCTTTCTTCAAGGAATTTTTGTGATATGAGAATACTTTGATTATTTGTGGTCAGACCGAGCGGCTACATTGGGATCATATTGTAGGCCTCCTGTTTGCAGGATTTGTGGTTGTTTCTGTTTAAATTTTGATGTTAGGGATTAACTAGACGGACAGGTGCTAGTGAACTGGCTGAAAGCCACAAAATAATTTTGTGCTCTGCCCTTTGTTAAGTAATACCTCTTCGTTACCTTTCCAAAGAGCTACCTGGTTATAATAGGCGTAGGCGTGTTGTCTCGAGTTTCTTGTTGGATTTTGATGTTTACTCAGGCATTGATCTATTGAACTGATTGACTGGCATGATTAGAAATAAGAAGCTAGTTGCCCTTCCATCTCGTGTATCTCCTGTTTTAGTAGTTTCGATTGATATGGTCGTACCTAAACAAACACATTCTATCAGGTGTGAGCAATTGCTCCATTGTGATGGATTCATGTTGGGGAAGATCAAAGACTTACTTTCTTTTCTTTTTTTTTGAAGGAAAGAAGGGAGAAACACTAGAAGCAAAGTACAACAACATTAGGTATTTCGATAACAAACTGGAAGATATCCGTCCATATCTTTGTATCACAATTAGGAGCGAAGCATCTGCGGATTCATTTTTGCCTGTGTACGAGACATCTTTAAAATTGTGTTAGAGAGCGGATCTCCTCAACGATGTTACTTTCACAATTACTCACATGAAGACGAACAAGACTCGGGATATTGCTCGGGAATCTGATTCCACAATGAAACCGATATTACCTAACTGAGATAATACTTCATCCTGAACCGAGTTGCTTTGGCTGTAACAAGGCGTAGAGAGGATAAAGATTTGAGACAACTGTAACTGTTAGGGTCGAAATTGGATCCACTGTCGACATCAAAAAGATGCAGGAGATATGAAACTTTGTGACTTTCCTCCATAGTAGGGGTCTAGAAATCAGTTTAGCAGAATGAGGCGATTTACCCAGTTGCTGTTTCAGAAAACAATTGTATGGTCTTCACTATCAATCTTCCATCTTAGACTCCGTTTAGTAAGTGGACTACTAAAAATCACCCTCTATGTCCTACTACAAACGACGTGGATAAAAAGACCGAGATTTTAGCATTTGGGAAACACTTTACTTTGAGAACTTGGGATGCCAGAGAGTGTTCATCTGTAAGTAGACGTCAACCTCTGTTTTGGCAGCAACACTAAATTAAACGCTTCAAATACTCTGAAGCCCTTTAACCGTGGACCATTAAAGCTTTTTCCAACTTACCCAATGAACAGGTTTGCCTTTCAAGATCAAACACTTCATTTCCCCTTTGGGTTTAATTTGTTATCTTACAGGTCCATGAAATATGATATCACCTACGTACAACCTCTTTCGTTTGGAGTGATATCAGCTATACGAAGAGACGATCGTTTAAAGGTAAGAGTTACGATGTTTCATACTCATCATCATCAATAGGTGAGAAGGTCAAAACTCTTCGTTGAGCTCTGTTTCTCTTCATGTAGAACCTGGTGTATGGGTTGGAGAAGTTTCTCTAAAACATAAAAGCAACAATTGTTCTTTCTCCGCCAACAATTTTCTATCATAAAAGCGAACTGCCGGAAATGGGCGATTCTAACCCAATTGTTCATGACATCAACACGGGAGGATTTGCAAGAAAAGAGTCTAGGATCTAGAGGAAACTGAGGGACAATTAATGCAAGTGCAACGTTCCAATGCAAGTGGGCTGAGTTAACAGTTGACTATTGTATATTTTTCTAATACAACTAGGTAACCTGGGGTGAAAGAAGCAACATCCATGAAAGTCCAATACAAGGCTCTCGCGTGGCATCCCTTGACGTCATCTTGAAGCTACAACTTCTGTTCAAATTAGGCCTTTTCTTCAATCATCCGCTTCGATCACTGCAATGACATGTGCTACCTTGGTGGCCTTGAATTTGATCTTCCAGGACAAAACACGTAGCAATCAATTATTCCATCTTTTGCGAATGAGTGGCCAAATCAATCATCTTTCCACGTTCACCTAGAGCATATTTGATAGTATATTTGTGACATAAATAAGTGGATTTTGCATGGATCTCACGAGGGTCTTACGTTCTCCTTTAATAATATAATGTCATATAAAAACAACTGTAAAACAGCCCAACCAAAACGATTGCAAAATAGCCATACCAAACAGAGCTAAAACTCGGAGACAACAGCTTCTTAGGACATCCACAATAGTGTTAAATTCTTAGGACATTTTTAGATGTCATATCTTCTTAAAATTATATTTTATTATTTAAGAATTCTATCCACTACAATAACAAATTTTTTTAAGCTTCTCTGTTAATGAACAACCAATAAACTCACTATTTAGATATGAAAAAAATATTACAAAAAGAGAGACACATAGATGACAACTATTATGAAAAAATAGGAGAAATCCAAACCATTCTTCAACCGTAATAGGGTGGATTCCCTTAAAATCCATTAAAGTTGTAATCAAACACACATTAGACTCACGACAGGTAACAGAGATTCCCAACATAACTAGCCCAACCAGTGTAATTAGGGCAGTAAAGTAGCATTAGGCCTCCTTTTTGTAGCCTGCCTGCTCAACCAAGAGGTTTTTAATTACACTGAGGGTGGGGGGATACATGGGCATTGCATGGATATATCAGACCTCGATACTATGTGTTTTACCAACCAAGCTACAAATTGTATTTATATAACAATAGATCTTATGTCACGCACCCTGTCATCACAACTAAGACATTAAATTCTCATAATGACATACTGTACCAGCTTTAAAGTACTATAGTTAAATTGCTCGCACTGTTCTTTTTTCCTTTTCTCTCCTCTCCCATAAGCCAGAACCAAAACTGTTTCTGAACCGGGAAAACAAATGAGCCATTCCCTGATTTATTACACATTTGACAATGAATCAAATGGTCTCGCGCAATATTTTGTAAAAAAAACTTTTGACCACACAGCTGTTCAGAGCGAATCAAGTTAGAGATTATGCTAATAAATCACAACAAACAAAACTAGAACATCACTAACTGAAACAAAATAAAATCAGGAAGAAAAAAAAAAAGAAGCAAAAGCCCACATTTTAGTGAGCATAATTTATGACCAGATTTTGCGACGTATATAACTTCACAAATAATCTCCATGTAACACGGACACTCATCAAGTGATGTGCAAATATATATCCTATAGCCCCATGAACTCTGATTAGAATGACCAACCACCAGTTAAAAAGAACCAGGGTCCTTAGTAGAATACTTCTTGGAAGCAACCAACCGTGGAGAATCATCAACCTTGATATTTCTTTTGCTTCATTGCTCCTTGCGAGCTTTAGATTTTGAAGGCCTAGGAGGCTTGACGAGGTTACCGAGAAGAATCACAGAGATAGGAAGAACGGTACCTATGTAGTACACGCTTCCATAGGCGGTGAGTGTCTCATGTAAGCTGAGTACCTGATAGGGCAGACAAAATAACAAAACATCAGATCAGATAGAATTACAGAAGCAGCTCAGATGAACAGGTTCTGGAGTTATAATACATTTGTGTAAGACACTAACCATAAAACCAACAGCTGAGTAGTTCAGCACCAACACTGTATATGTAAAGTTCATAAAGGTTATCAGGCTTCTCAGCGTCGATTTGCTTGAAGATACACCTTGTTGCCACCTAAATATAACTGTATTGTCGAACAGGAGGAAAGGCAACAGCTTAGATAACTTAACAAGTAGAAAGGAATGTGATTGTCATGAGATTAAGATTGTAGCTAGATTTACCCCTTGATCCGGCAATCATCAAAGCTGACTGCGCAAAGAATATGAGATAGCCAGGATACAGACCCTGTGAGATTCATTCCAGACATCTAGGTGTAAGTTTTCTTTATACAATAGTATATGTAGTACTACCTCTGTCCCGTCACGATTGTCCTGTTTACTATTTGAGAATGTTGTTTAACTTCAATATCCAACATATGAGATAAAATAACAGTTATCAAGATATAGTTTACTTGATAATCTTGATAACTTTATTTTTATAAAATTATTTAATCGTATATGTGAGATACTGAAGTGAAAAAATGAGCCAAAAAACAAAGAGGACAATCCTGGTGGGACGGAGGTAATAATACAATAGTGGCCCAACACAACAACAAAAACAACAAAGCTAAGACTTTTTGTTTTTCTGGATCTGAGGCTAAACATATATATAACAAATCAAGGATAGCAATAACATATGAATAACAAAGTTAGGATCATATTACTTGTTTAACTTTCAGATCAAGTTGCATTTATCAAGGTTTAGTAGTCCTAGAGTCACTTACATGCCAAATAGCACTGACGGTTTGTGTGGCAAGCAACTGGAAGAAACCACCCTTCTTACCCTTAGGAACAAGCCTATCATACACATCTGCAATGACATACAGAATTTTTTTCAAAAAACAAAAAAGAAATACTAAATGTAATTGACAGGAACAAAGCAAACTTCTTTACACATGAAAAGACAACAACTCACAATTCCTGAGCCATGTGCTAACTTGTATGTTCCAAACGAGCGGGATCGTGACAGCACTCTTTGCCAGCTCAACACCTAAAATGTCAACATTTTTTGCCCGGTCCCACTTAGGCGTGGGGGGTTTGCATCGGTCCAGCCACTAAATCCAAACCCAGAGACTATGACAGAAGCTTCAGATATAGACCAGATATAATAGTACTTCCAACGAGCTGTAAATCCACACATGTATTGGTAACCCAGCTTTTTCCAGAAACCCACTGTCCATATTCAGGCTCGCTGAAGACGTTCAAAGGGAAATGAGGAACCAAATTCAAGTACAAGGCCATGCATATTCCAGCTTGAAGAAGAGCTCTGAGGACTCCACCTAGAGGTGAAGGCTGCTTTTGGGTTGGACTCCACAACTAAAAAAATCATGCAAACAAATAGAACCCAGATTTAACAATAACTATATAGCAGAATCGTGTAAGAATGCAAATTAAAGCCCAGGGAGCATCATACCCCCTTTCCCTCTGACCAGTCCAGGTAATCCTTCATCTCATAAACAGGTCCAGCAAAGTGGCTCCCACAGCATAGACAATAGCCTAGGTACTCAATCAAGGAGGGCATTCGAAGCAGTCTGTATTTTTTTTGAGCTTCACGTAGTCCATCTTCTTTCAACAGCCCATCATTGTAATTGATCGAGCATGAGATCACTTTAAGAGTCAAGACCATCAGCGCTCCTAATAAACAGAAGTGGTTGTCCTCATTAGGCCCAAGTTTTATTATAGCAAGAGTTTCATCTATCCAAGTATCTTAGATATCAGATTAACATACTTGGAATCCCACTTTTTTTTTAATGGAGAAAAAAACTCTGCAAGTATTTTAACAATGAAGGTATGATTCTTTGGTTATACTAGATCTAAATAATTTATTGGAAACTCAAAGAGATCTAATTATCAGATAAAATCATCCAGACCTCATACTGATTGAATCTCACAACTCATAAGAAGTTATCTTCAGCTTTCAGTAAGAAGCACGAGCACAGATCATGATATAGACAGAGAACAGGAACAAGAACCATTGCTTCTAAGGTTTTAAAACAAAACAAGTCGGAAAAAGCAGTTTACCAGTAGCATCAATTCCTCCTTCCTTCCATGCATCGCCACTCATGTAGTAGACATGGCTAGACATAGTAAAAGAGTTTCACAGTTAAAACTTCATCCACAAACTGTTGATAACACAAAGGGAAAAACCGAAGTGACAAACTGCAGTTACATGGTCAATACCTACTAGCAGCATCAGCTACTTACTACACAATTCTGAGCTTCTAACCAACAGATGGACACATCAATTGTACTATATGATCACAAAGACTAATGATGTTGATCAATTGTTAGACACAATAACTCCATTGTGAGGCTACCAAGAGGTCATTAGACAAAAAGATCAATACTGGTATATCTACATCAGCACAGAAATATCAAGAATATCAACCACTCGATAACTTATATTTCATTTTCCTATGAACAAAAAGGAACTGATTTTGCTTTTTATGGACAAATAAAAAGTTTTTAACTGATCTCCAAACCTTCTCAACATAACTAGCTGCCAGAAAACTGGCTATCAGTTCACATGCCGATCAGTTCACATGCCGATGAATTAAATAATCATGCCAAGAAAAAACCTCGAATTGATATTAGCAGATCCCACTAGCGTATACACCTCTGATACGCAACAACAAAAGAAAAGCATAACTTTTCGACAAAATCAGGGTTTTACGAAACATACCATCCAATTAAATACCCAAAAGCAGCGCCAAAAGTGAGAATCCCACATCGAGGGCGAAACAGAGACATGGAGAGATACCCGATTACCATAGAGACAAGAAAGTGGAGATTTGAAGAGAACCCGAACGAGAGATATGACAGCAAGGCCCCTGTTAAGGAAGAGTAGATGTGTTTCGGAAGAACTCCGGGAACAACCCTCCAGAATAGGCTGACGGGTATCGTGGCAACAAAGCAAAGAAGGAATCTAAGCACGGCAACGGACAATCCCATGGCGTCAGCCACAGATGACATCGTGAGCTCCTCCATGGCTTGGAGGCAGGGAGAGTGTGGTCAAACTCAGACACCAGGGAGGCGAGTTGAGAGTTGGTTATCGTATTGGGGAAGAGGGGATAATGGGAATAGGGGGGGTGGAGGAGGTGGGTATGATCGGGGGGGGGGGGGGGGGGGGGGGGGGGGTGGAGGAGCGCGTATGCTTCATATTTTCTAATCTCTTTTCTTCTTCTTGGTAATTCGCTGGACCATTAATTGCTTGGGAGGTACTTGATCCTGCGACCAAGTGATCTGGGTCTCTGATTTCTCAGAATCTCGAGGGCAATTTACATGGGAGGGTCAGGCCGGAACGGGTGAATCAACTTGGGTGGTGTGCTTGGGGACGGAGAGAGGTGGTGGCGGATTGCGATTTTCTAATTCGTCGGCCTCTCATTAATTGCCTGCTCAAATGGGCCGATAATTTCCGGCGAATAAATGGCCAAACATGTGATGTAAATGCATTTAACCACAACAGTATATGTAGTCCAGTCCTCTCCTATGGCATCCAACTGTTACATAGAGTATTGAAGGCAAGGGAAAGAATGCTTATGTGTCAAAGGACTAATGTGCATCGGGTAGGTGATGCCTTACTCTTACGGAAGGAATGCTGCAAAACCAAGTTAATCATTTATTGGACCAGTCTATCATATAGTATTATACGGTTATCTTGTTTATGTTAAATACTTTCGTGTTCCTGCTTAGTTAATTATATATTGATTAACCAAAGTTAGAAGGGCTTTACACTGAAATTACACGTGTTAGATGTGATCTTTGATGACAATTCAATACGATAATTTTGTTTTATGTTGAATAGAGAAATTCGACGATGAAAGATAAGTGATAGATAGAATTTGGATCAGGTTAGCAGTATATGGAATTTTGAGTCCATTTAGTTTATCATTAGTTTAGTAATATACACACTAAGTAATGTAGATTGAGGTTTATTCTTGTTTGCTTGTGAAGAAATGAAAAACAGAATAAAGGAGCTAAAGAGGTAGACAAGGTGGCCCCATGATAGAAATTTTACACTACACCTTTAAATATTTATGTTTTAGTTCTTGAACTCGGAGTTAAGATGAGAGATAAAAATTAGAGTAAATTATTTCAAAACTTCCTAGAGTGAAGGGATATTACAATTTAACATGTTCATGTTATCGATATGTATTTCAACCCCTCAAAGTATGGGAATTGATGACAGTGGGCTCCCAAAATTATAAATATATTTGTTTAGACATTGATTCCCTCCAATCTGTCAACTTATCCCTCCACATGTTAAATTTTCACTCATTGTGTCATATTACCGCACTAGCAATACTTAAAACATTCAGATGGGATTACAATTCTTTGTTTTGGTGACAAGTAGAAGAAAACAGTGACTTTAAAATAATGACAGATAAGAAGAGAGAGATTGTGGGTGTGGTTGTGTATTAGGTATTGTCCGTTGTGACAATGTGACATGGAGATGTTGTTGGCTCGAATAGAATTAATGCCTAAGCAAAACATATTTATAGTTTTGGGGATCCACCGTCAAAAACTATCATACCTCGAGGGCGTTGTAAATATATAGATAACTGAAGATGCTAAATTTTAATATCAGCACATCTTATAAAGTTTAAAGTAATTTAATTACTCTAAAAATTAATCAATAGCCAAATCTTGAATATTGACTCTAACCAACTGAGTCAGAACTAGTTAGATCTTTCAAGTACCCACTCAATAGATATCATTAAGCTTAGTTAAGCATTGCATTGGATACTATCTACAAATCTTGCTTTCCAAACTCCATTGTTTCAATCCCAATAGCCAAAGTTTCCATCATAGAATCACATGTTGATATCAAGCCACAATAAATGCTAAACTAATTTGCACCCTAGAATTAATCCATCTCATAATCACATATCAACAAATCTAACGTAAAATCAACAAGATTCAACATTAATATTAGCGCTCAACACCGCGAAAGGGCTTATCTCTTAATCATATTTTGATAAGCCATAAAGCAACATAGATGAGTAACTAACATTCATTAAGCACAAGGGAAAGAATTAATCTTTTATTGAGTTCAATAAACCAACAACGAAGCAATTCGGTGTATGGGGGCAAAAGCTTCAACCCTAGGGGGTACAAGGAGGCTGCTTTTTCATTAAAACATAAATAAGAGTAGCCATAGGAGATGTTGAGGAAAAAACTTCATTGGGTAATGTCTTATTCTTGCTTGCTTCAAGCCTTTATAAAGATTGGAATATCATTTTCTCTCCTCACCCAAAATGTCCTCTAAAACCTGATGAAGAGTTGCTTTTATAGCAACATAACTTTTTGCAAATAGCCCGACCAACCTATAAAGGTGTGTGTGTGTGGGGGGGGGGGGGGGGGGTCTGTTGTCTCACGGGATGAAGGTCACACGTGGAGAGTACATACCTGACAAGTGACCTCCCACCCACAAGGGACGATTGGTTGTGGTATGTTCTAAGTTTGACAGCTTCATGAGGTTCAGCTCTTCCGACCAACCCATGTGGGGGTCGGTTGTGGGTCGGTCCAGTGTGGGAGATTGTTTTTACTCTATCTTCTTCATTTTTCACTCTTCTGTGGACGGTGATTTTTCGGTATGAGGGGGGTCTATCTAAATGGTTCTTAACTGATAAGCCTAGATCCCTAGAAATTGTCATTCAGTGGAGAGTGAAAATCCATTGTCCTAACACTCCTCAAATACCTACTTTATCGTTTTTATTTCCCAAAAAGCATAAGGGAATGCTAGTGAGCACTACACCTGCTCTCAATGGGATCCACGCTGACCGATGCCTCTATAAGGCAGAATTAACTAGATTCGCCACCTAGTTTGACCTACAACTACTAGGAAGGAAGAGGAAGGGCTCTAAGGACCTTTAAATTGACTATGAAATTTGCCGCCAATGGAAAGGGGTTATCTGATCATACTAAAGATTCTGTATGGGGTTCGTACTAGGTTACACTCCTTGGAAGTGGTAACAACCATGACTTCAGATGGTGCCTGAGGAAACCTCGGTCTCCAATTGTCATCATTTCCTTCTTTTAAAACCTTTTTAGAGATATTCATTTTAAGGGCCACAAGGATAGAATAGGATAGGATAGAATGAGAGAGTGGTAGTGTTTGGCGAGGTGAGCTTTTCTGCCAAGCTAGCGCCAAATGAGATAATTATTGGGTTTGAGAGAATTAATTGAATACATAATGAGAGGTTAGGCAAGCTTTTCTACCAAGCTAGCGCCAAGAGAATGATTGATGAGTAAAGGGAATGAAATGGGTGTGAGGTGAAAGACTGGGTAAGGTCTAAGATTAGATTAGTGAAAAAGGCCGAAAATCTGATGGTTTAAAGTTTACGGGGTGAAGGACGATCTAAGTGTTATGAAAGGTATGAATACAACCTTAGAGCTAGGAAGGGATTTTTGAATGAAAATGGGTCACACCCTAAGCAGGTTGCCTACGTACTAAACTCCTTGTTGAGATTAGAGCTTACGTAGTTCATGGTCTTTGGGATTTGGGGAGTTTCAAGGTTTTTGAGAAATTTGGGTTTTGAGGAGTTTGAGGTATGCAGGTCTTTGAGAAGGTTGGTCTTTTGAGACATTTAAGGCTTGAAGACGTTATAAAATTTGAGATGTCCGGGTTCTGAGAAGCTGAGGGTTTTTGAGGTATTTGAGATATAGGGAAGTTCGAAGTTTCATGAAGTTTGAGGTTTGTAGGGAGTTTGAGATTTGTAGAGCTTGAAAGATTTAGGAGAATTCATGATTTGGAAAAGTCCAAGTTTATGGAATGTAATAGTTTGTGGAGTTTTAAGATATTTGAGTGTTATTTGATATTTGAGAGTTCTTAGGAGATGCTTGAATAATCCTGAGATGTTTGATAAGTGGGATGTTGAAGTCTGTGAGACGTTCGGGTCTATGGGACAATTGAGTTCTTGAGGTGGTGGAAGATTTGAGATGTTATTTTAGTAGATTATTGAAATTCGATTTAGAATTAATTAAATAGTATTTTTTTTCATTTTCAAGAATCGATATTTCACATTAGATTATACTTAAATGGTCGATTCTTTTCTTTTTTCGTTAATCTTGAATGTTATCAGGGGATAGAGGTTTCATAAGACTGTTGAAATCTCTTGATAAGTTTGAGTTACGGGAGGCTAGATTCTGTGAGACGCCCGGGTCTGTGAGACATTTGAAACCTTGAGATGACGAAGTCCGAAAGACGCTCGGGTCTGTGAGACATTCTGAGTCTTGAGATGACAGAGTATGTGAGACACTCGGGTTTGTGAGACATTCAGAATCCTAGAATCTTTCATTGTCTAGAGTAATTGGGTATGATTATGGCTTTAAGAACTCACGAATGAAATTATTTGAAGATTTTAGAATTTTTATGAGTTTTGAAGCTTTTAAGGAAGGTTTGTGAGTGAAGGGTGTGTAAAAAGCTGGAGTTTATGAGAGATTGGAGGTTTTGAGACCTTGTGAGATGTGCAAATCTGTGAGATGCTTGAGTCTATGAGACATTCGAGAATTATAAGCTTTTAGGGTCTTGATTTGGTGAAGAATTTGAGGTGGTTTAAATCTTTCATTGCTTGAAAAAAGTTGAGGATGATTGTGGATTTAAGAGCTTATGGAATGTTTGGAATCCTACATAGATGTTCACAGTGAGTATTAATCTTTTAAGAGTTGGAGGACTTAGGAAAGCTGATGAGTTTGAAGTTTTCAAGAAGGTTTTATTAGTTGAAAGCATTGAGAAGTTCATAAACTTTGTGGGCAGCATTTATGATTTGTTTAAATCTTTTGTGAGTCTAAAAAAGATAAGGAATTTTGAACGATTTTGAGAGAACTTTAGTTGCTCCTGTGTTTGGATGATGTTTAAAATAGGGGTGTTCACGGTAAGGTTAACCGTATATGCGGTTAACCGTATATCGGTTAACCGGGTTAATACGGTTTTTAAAAATGCGATACCATTACCATTCCATTTTCATCGGTTAACCACATTCAGGTTAACCATTTAGAGCGGTACGGTAATTCAGGTTAACCGAAACCGGGTGTAGATTCTTTTTAAGGAAAATAACCTTGTGTAATGATAACAAACTAGATAAAAGTGAGAAAATAAAAACAATAAAAAAAACTAGAAAGCACCAAGCATTAATATCATGTGCAAGTATTAGTTTATATACGTAACATATAACACAAATATTGAATTCGCCATTATACAATGCTCAATCATCTAATAAATTCATTATATAATATATAACCTGCACATTTATAATCACAATGACGTGAAATAATCGTTGAATATAAGGCAAAATTAATTCAC
Source organism: Limonium bicolor (assembly GCA_023374045.1). Taxonomy (NCBI): domain Eukaryota; kingdom Viridiplantae; phylum Streptophyta; class Magnoliopsida; order Caryophyllales; family Plumbaginaceae; genus Limonium; species Limonium bicolor. The sequence goes on from CM041779.1 coordinate 289,468,253, forward strand.
CTAGATTCGAACAACATAATTTACAAGCTACTTTATCAACTAAGTGATAGTAAAATACATCTCAAAAGATTTATCAAATCATAATTACAATATACACTATCTATAATGCTTATCTTGCCCTTCAATTCACATAATATATTACTTCATATGTCCTTTTCTAGATTCTAGATTATCTTTGTTCAAGTTATCAAAATATAAGTTAAAGGATATACAAAAGACTAGCATATAGCAAAATATTAAAATATCAAAAACAAAAATTGAAGACTATATGTATATATAAATATATAGTTATATATATATAATCGGTTAACCGCGGTTACCACGGTATAAAAGTTACATACCGTTACCTAAACCGCATATGTCTAATTATAACGGTACTGTACGGTATAAACAGGTTTTGGTACGGTACCGCGGTAACGGGTTTTTTTGGGCACCTCTAGTTTAAAAGGTACTCAATGTTGTTCATGAAGGCTGAACTTGAATTTAATATGGAGTAGTGACTGAAAGGAATAATTTGATAGGAGTGTGAATTTGTGAGATGCATGGGGACGGTTAGACTTGGGGTTATGGAAACTATGCATGCAAGTTAGGCTAGAGATGCAGTGGTCCGATTCAAATTGTTTCGGTCTTGAAGGAATATAAGAAGTTGGATTAGTGTTAGAGTGAGATTAGCAAAGGATGGAAACCAGATGATTTGCGTATTGAAAAAATTGAGTATTGAATGAATTGAGTTAATGAAGTGAATTAAACTCATTAGGATTTATGTTTTGGAAGTTTGTAGTAATCCGGAAAGAAATTATCCTAATAGTGAATTATGAGTATATTGAATTTATTTTTGGGCTTTAAGGGTTGTTTGGGTATTGGGCGTCACCTCCACCAAGTAGGTCACAAGATCCACTAAGCGTGAGGGACACCACTATCCTAGAGTTTGACCTATAGGCTTTCTAAAATGACCCAAATGGAGATCATAACAAATTCACAAGAAACAATCAATAATGTAAAAACAAATCTTAATGAATTCGAAATTACATGGTAAAGGCTTTTGAATGTAGCTAACTATGATAGCTAATAGAGATATAAATATTAACTTATGACTAGATTTCAGTTCCACCTATGTTCATGCTCCTTCAAGAGGTTCTAATGTTTTACATGCAAGGAAACGTAGTAAAGATCATGATATGAAGCCACAAAAGTGAATTAAGCCTAAGACTACATGAAAAAAGAGCAATAAATTAATTACATATTACTACAAACACAATCAAATTTTTTAAATGGAGAGCTACTATGGGGGGTCGCATCGACGCCGCCTCACTTGAGATAATAGGGATTCGAGGTGTACCAACTGTTACTCGTGTTTGAAGTGAAGACCCCTGTAGTCCTAACCAAAATCGTGTTTCCTAGTCTTAGAGCAATTTCCGCTCCTCAAGCATTATGTACATGCCATAGAACAAAACTAAGAGAAACAAAATAAACCAGTCAAGAGAAGACACAAGAAGGTTAGGATGTGTGCAATGAGATCATACAACCCCTCTCAATGGAAGGAAAGAGGGCAATCTAATTATCTCCCCCACCCCCACCTAGAACATAGAAAAGAATTTCAAGCTACCAACAAATACTATGAATTGTAAGATAAATCAAACAGTGAGGTTTAAACTCGAATTAATTCATCATCATAGATTATGACTCAAACCAAAGTGTAGTATCAAAGAGTATGGGTTGTGAGTCACCTGGGATCATATGTGGAAAGGATTTTAAATCATTTTTTCTATAATGATAAAATTATAAGGGCATCTAGCCAATAAATGATTTGTCTTAACGATCATAACATTCGGGTAACTATCACTTGATTCATGTTCTCATCTAAGCGCGAGGGACAAGTTGTCAATCTCAAATTAATTCCTAAATCTAGATCAATGCACAGAGGACATGTTCAAAGCCGAAGAAATTCAATTTCCAAAACGAATTAAGACGCTATAAGAGAAATAAGCAAGATTGCTTATGATAAGGAAGCTGACCAGTAGGGTTTTCAAACCTATGAAGCGATACTAGGCTCAAAACGTAACCGTTTGGATAAATTGTAGAGCCAGAAGTCAATTCCAAGCAGCAAGTCCTACCCAATTGCATCGAACTTGTTTGTACATCAATCAAGGCATAAAGTGTAGTAGTGAGCAGATTGAATCGAATAACCAACGGTAATAAGCAAATGTTTGAATCAGATTAAATTCTTAACCAACACCTATGCGCAAAGGGGACAAATCAACAATGTAAATAGCATAATTTCAAATTTAAATATCAAAGTGCAAGGACAAGTAGTTGTGCTGACAACAACATATTTCCAAGCCAGATATCAAAGTGCAAGGGGCAAATGTTTAGCTAGGCAATGAAACAGATTGTCAAATTATAGGAAGGAAAGCTGGGCAATAAGATTTTAAAACATCGAGGAGCTATATGAACCCATATGTGCTCGCCTCAATGCATTCCAGTTGATACGTGTACCAAAGGAGCGATTCCATGTGTTGCCAATCGTAAGCAATGTCGAACGTAAGCCTCCGGTCGAGACAATAGCAATTCAAGCCTTCGAATAAGGATAGGCATCAATGGGATGGCAGCATTTGATTAGGCGCAGAAGCCACTGACTCGCATATTAAGGTGGGAAAATGGGGTCGGTGGTTCGTTGCAATTACCAGTAAATGTGAGGGAAGCGATCAAACTCTTTGACAAAGAGAAAAAGTGATGGAGATCGGTTATGTGATGATGGTGAGTATAATCAGGATTGGGAAAGAGGTTAGGGTTTCCTCGAGTTGGAGCCATGAAATTTAAAGAAGGGAAATGCACACATACAACTGTGAGGAAAAAAAACAAAAAAAGGAGAGAGACCAAGTTACATAGAGAAGCAGGATGTCTCTCTCATTTTTGGCTTTTCTCTGTTGAAGCTGGTTGATCGGTATAGGAGAAAGTGGGGAAGTGTTGTCACTGTGAGATGGAAGGAGAAGAAATGGTGAAGTCCATCGCTAGAAGAGAAAGGAAGTGAATGTTTTTTTTGGAAGAAAAAAACTCAAAAGAGAATCAGAGGATGGAAGATGGACTCAGTCGATCCTTCTAAGTAGGTTAGGGTTTTTCGGAGCATGGACTGTGTTTTGGGAAGAAAAAATTGAATAGGGTTGTCCGGGTCGGACTTTATATGCGGATTTGATGATTCTGGGCCTCAAGTTGGATGGGTTATGTTGAATTATGGACCGCTGGGCTTGGCTGGCTGCGTGGGCTGAGGGTTGGACTTGGCTAAACCAGAAAATAAAATAATAAGAAATGATGCTCCGTAATTGAATCCCTAACATCCAGCATCTCAACTTGTACTCTAACCACTAGACTATTAATGCTTTGCCATGTTAATTATGCATAAACTAATGTACAAGCAGTTTCACAGATGTGAAAAGAGTAATAAAAAATGAAATAATAACTAAGAATGATACAGATTAAAAACAAAGATGTGTTTAAAAGCTAGGTAGATTAAATAATGGAAACAAATTACATTTTTGAAGTCGATATAATATTAAAACTCATTTTCAAAAAATAGAAAGAAAACTTTGATATATTTGTAAATTGGTTGAAAGTTTTGTAATAAAACAATGGCGTTACTTTGGCCCCCACGTTAAGGCATTTTAGGATAGAAAGGTGACAACCTTTTTCATTTTATTTATCTTTCTAAATTTTACTTTTTGAAGTGAGAATTTTTGGTGTCTACATGTTTCGAATTTGTTTATTTTGACACACTTCTCTGTTTTCTTTACTCCACTCCAAAATATGTTCCCATGAGTTTTAAACAATAAATGTATTAGAACCCCAATGAAACACAAAACCAAAGAAAAACTCACTAAAATTTAGAAATGAGCAAAATAAACAATGATAAAGTACACAAAACAACCCTCTAGTACATGCTCATTTACTCACTCATCAATAAATTTTGATAACTTTTGAAGAGTTGCAAAAACTAAATGAGGCATGGTTGGAGTTATGCTGGAACAATTGATTATGGTTAACTTGTAATATAACTCATGGCGTATTATGGTGAACTTAAAGCAATTTTGAGTTTATTAGGAATTATACTATTGTTAGTGCAATTTGTTTGCTACTTACATAGTTATTAGCTATAGGTAATTTTGATGATAAGTTGCAAGTTCATATTTATGGTTATATGAACAAATCTTTCACTCATAGCTCGGTAATATTGCATGTGTGCGAATTTGGCATATGCATCAAGGGAAGCAAATAAAAACATGTATTTGTTGGGGAGGGGAGGGGATTCTCATTGTAAACGTTTCATCTTTGTATGTTCTTAGTGAAAAGTTGTCTCTCTCATGTTGTCGATGTGGTCATGCTTGGGTCAAACCTTGTATATTCTTGTATCACTTTATTGATACATTTATCTTGTGGGTGTTTTACTTTGGTAACCATGATGATAATCCTCAAGATCTTAAGTAAGGAGCTTGGGCGGTGAATCACAAAAAGTAACATCACAGCCAAGTTGTAATGTCATGCTGGGTCGACAAGGGGAAGAAATAGTGTGTTCCAAGATATATGTTGCAATGATGAAACTGAAGGTCTAAGGAAAACCCTAATGGTCTTGTGTTCTTTGCCTAGAGTCTAATATCGTGTTATAAAGATATTGTTTTATTTAATAAAGGTGTTGATACGAGTATGATGTCTTGCCACTCTTTTACTAAGGATGATGAACACTCAATTTCACACCCATAAAGAGCATGCACCTTTCTTATACAAGGAGAAGATTAAGTGATCTTGTTGATCAAGGTGTATAAAGAATGGTGGTGGAAATGCATGATTCATCAGTGAGCTGGTGGGTTTAAAGAAGTGGTTTGGATTGATGCAAGGGTGGACCAAGGCGGGGTCTGGTGGGGTCCCGGATCCCATAGCTTTTCTAATAAGAAAAAATATTTTTTTAAAATAGTTTTTAAAAATAAAATTGAGTTAAACACTTAAAGTTGATAATAATTTAGTGGTAGAATCATGTTCCTATATGTGATATTGTAAGTTTAATTATTGTCAACCTTTTTTTTAATGTAATGAAACAAAATCACTCCGTTGATCCCACATTAAAATCTAACCCCATATAACTATTTAAAAAATGAGTCTAATTTACAAATGCTACCTACTTATTTAAAATTTAAATATTATCTTAAAATTATATATATATATTAATGTTGTAAAAATTTATGACCCCACATTTATATATTTCCTTCAAATTTAATACATGTTAATCTCGGAAAAAAATTGGACCCCATAATATTTGATTTCTAGGTCCGCCACTAGATTGATGACAAGTAATTTGAAGAGAAAAGGGTTATCTGAAGTCTACCAGACTCCTATGGCATTGTTAGGATATTCGTATTGGTGAATTAGTGTTGTCAGAATATGATAAAATTATAAATCTTAGACACCTTTTACATTTTGAGGATTGGATCTCGATCTTTACCTAGAACCTAATGATAGGGGCGTATCATGAATATAGAATGAAGAGATTTCATCTACCTCTATAATAATCAAGGGAATCCAACTTGAACACAAATTTGAGGCCTGACCTGAAACTCAAAAGTCGTATTTGGTTGAAATTTAAACCCCAATAGTATTTCGGGTCGGGTCAGGCTACTTGGTTAAAACCTGTGTTTGGTTCAGGTTGAACTGTCAACCCTAAATAACTCTGAAAAAATACAACGCTCTATAGTATCTTGTCTATTGAACACAACATTTAGAGAAAATAAAAGATTTATAATGATTGTCGTACCAACCTCATACCCTATCCCTGATTTGGACTTTTCTTGATTCAAACACATAACGGTGCATTACGCAACCCTTATTGTTTGTAATTCTACGATAGCAAACCAAACTAGTGCCTCAACCCATCCGCCCATCTCCATTTTTGAATTGACATGTTCCGACCCAAAATTTAATCAAATTAGGTTTGGGTTAAAGAACTATGAACCAATTAGGTTTTGAGCTGAATTCATGTTGACCTGAAAAAGTTTGGGTTGTATATAGAAACCCAATTTCAACACCCCTATATTAACAATGACATTTGTTTAGAAAGTGAGAATAATAGCCTTGTATCCATGGGTTTATGTTAAAGGTATCATTTTTATTGGTCTCATGATGCAATCATAAACTACCACAAAAGTGACATAAATTTTATTGAAGCATGGGTGAGTTATACAAAATAAAATCAATGTAAAACTCATGCAAATCACAACAATGCACCTGTCATAATCAACATTTTTTAGAGTAACCCTAGGATGAATCATATTTCAATCCACAAAGACAATATATTGAAGACATGAAACACTATTGGTACGATGTAATTACCTCTCCTTATCAATGTCATTAAAAATAACTAATCATACTTTCATATTTCTAAACATGTACCTGAAATCGTATCAACCCCGCTCTCCTCTTTCTCACTCTCTAGGAAACAATCAAGAGAATTCCAAACAGTGTATTAATGTAAGTGTGGTCTTTTTACATAGCTTGAGGTCCCTATTTATAGAGTTACAGTAGAGCGTAACTGCCTCTGTGGGCCTACATTGTTCTGGAATATTCTACAATACATAGGACTATTTTTATAGTTATATTTTCCCTTTCTAACTATCGAACATTTCGAGGCTACCAGTAGAACCTCGTTTTATTACCACCGATAGGAATGCTCGTAAGATTCTTTGCTCTTTATAACTGGTGAGAGCGTCTCTTCCGGCTGTGCTTTACTTTTCCACCGGTGATGTGCTTCTTTGTTGCATTCGGTAGCAGTTAGATTGTCTTCGTCCGGTAGCACCCCACTTCAGTACCCTACATAAGGAACTAACGACCCAAAAATAAGATGGGTATCCACCAAGCACCGACCCAAGAAGCCAGGTTTACTCGATGGAAACCCCGATCCTAGAGCGAAGGCTAAACTTGAGATAGCCGGTCAAAATCATCGGGTTTTCTCAGTGGAAATCCCAGCTAGCTCCCTACTGCAATGACCCTGGATCTGCTTCGTAGAGCACTCATGATCTAGCATGTGCAGGTTGAAATCCCGTCCCATCAGTCTCGTGGGACAACCTGTCTTCACCACTCGCACATCTCTCTGACACATCATTAAATATCTCAAGATTGGTGAGTCATTTTCTTGGTTAATGAGCAACTAGGCTAAGGAAGAAAGCTTCATTCCTGACAGAGCCATCTCGGATGACTTCAGCCCTTATCCACGTGGAGGTAGCCTGCATCATCTTCCCGCCAGTAGATAAGAAGCGAGTCGACTCATGTGTCTCTTTCTCTATAAATAGCAATCAATGCCCATTTAGTTTGCATACACACTTGTACATGGTATTGTCTCTCCTCACTTGTATTCTCCTAAATCATACCAAGAACCTCATCAAACTATTGGACTATTGTGGGTATATTGGGTCTTATTTCCATGGCCCACTATTTCTCAGCCCATAAGATAATAATGTTAGATAGATGATATATTTATCTATACTAGTTTTAGTTAGATGACATATTTATCTTTACTTTTATCTCTAACATTATATGTATATATATATGTTATATCCGTGTATAGGGTTGTATGATACGCATATGAATTATAATCAAATACACTTCATTAACTCTCATTCTCTTCTAATACCGTCATTAAGTTCTAATATGGTATCAAGAGCGTGGGTTAACTAGCGTTTTTCTCTGGCAACAATGGCGAACGATCTGGGCAAGGAGAAGACACCAGCGGCGCATACGAGCAACAGCAACAACTCCACCATCGACATCAATGACCCGCTGTATGTGCATGCGGCGGAGCAACCAGGGATTTCCTTGGTACCGAAATTCAGTGGAGTTGGATTCTTGGGCTGGAAGTGCGATATCATCTCTGCGCTTAAGTCGAAGAATAAGTACGGGTTTGTTACCGGCACCGTGAAGAAACCAGACGAAAAAGAGAGAGCGATTCGCTACGCCGCCTGGGAGAGATCGTGCTCTCTCGTAGCTTCTTGGCTGAAGAATTCCTTGGATGCGAGTGCTTTGCAAGGCGTTCGATATTGCCAAGATCCCAAGATTATCTGGGATTCAATCTGCGAAAGATATGAACACACAAATCTCGCTGTGATTCATAATTTAAAGCGTGAGCTAGCAGAAACAAAGCAAGGAGAAGACACGGTTGTGGTGTACTTCAACAAATTGAAGCGAATCTGGGGAGAGTTGGATTTGGCAAATCCGACACAGACGAGTTGTTCTTGTGGAGCTTGCACTTGCAGTCTGGACAAACGCGTCAAGAAAGCAGTAGAGCAAGAGCAAGACAAACTAATTCACTTTCTTATGGGTTTAAACCGGACGGAAGTATCTGTCAATTCGTGGACAAATACTGGGCGATGAAAGAAATACCCAGTTTAGAGAAAGCTTTTCTTTGATAGTTCAAGAAGAAGATCAGAGAGGAGACGATAATGTCACAGAGAATGCGATGTCCTTTTACAGCCATGGAGCAGGCTGGAGGAGAAAATTCCAGAAATTACAGAAGAAGTGTCGACACAGAAAAGAAGAAGGCGATTTGTTCTTTTGCAAGAAACCTGGGCACAAATTTGAAGAATGTTATCAGAGGCAAAAATGTACCCATTGCAAAAAGTCTGGGCACTTAGCTGTCGAATGCTACCAATTGCACGGGAAAGAGCAGTCAGTAACCGCAGCTCGGAAAAAGAAAGGGTATGCCAATGCAGCTAGGGTTCAAGATGAACCGAATGCAGATGCTGGTTTGACACCGAAACAGCTACAGCAGATTGCAGAATTGATTCGGAACAACACATCAGCAAAACCAGAAGCAATAAGTCACTGTAATTTTTCAGGTAACCATCTACCTAAACTCAACTACACACAGTGTTTATTAGCAACAATTCGCAAGATTTGTTCAAAGGCCAATGGATTATAGACTCCGGGGCAACAGACCACATGTCAGGAGCGAAAAACCTTTTCGAAAACTGGCAAAATTTGAAGATAGAAAGAAGCGTCATTCTTCCTGACGGAAGTCCGCAACTGGTGAACAAAATTGGAGATGTGAAAATTGTAAATGGAATCAGGCTAACAGGAGTATTGTATATTCCGAATTTCATGTTCAATTTGATTTCTGTTCGAAGGTTGACTGAACAATACTCTTGCTCACTGAGTTTTGACGCCCGTAATTGCTTTGTCCAGGTCCCGTTGACAGGGACGATTGAGAAAGTCGGGCGCGGTCAACATGGTCTTTACATCCTGGACGAGGTTGAGGCGGATCGAAGCCTTGGATTTTCTGGATCGTTTTTTTGCAGACACGGCTCAAGACAAGGGTGGTGTTAATTGTAGTGGTTTGGGCTCCAATATAGATAGATTGTTATTGATAGTTACAGTTTGGGCTCCGAAATGGAATAAGCCCTCAAGCTAAGAGTTTACACATTACTTTGGGTCATGTACCTTTAAACAAGCTTGTCCGGTTGGGATTAATAAAGAAAGAAGATTTTCTATACAATATGCTTGCGACATTTGTTACAAGGCTAGAGCGCAGCGGTTACCTTTTGGAGATTCAGTGAGTAGGAGCAAGAGACTTTTTGAATTATACACATCGACGTATGGGGACCATTTCATACTACCACATATAATGGTTACAAGTTTTTTGTTTGCTTTGTTGATGATTTCTCACGAACACTTGGGTACATCTTATTAAAGAAAAAAGGCGATGCTTGGGAAGCAGTGGTTAATTATATTAGAATGGTGGAATGATAATTCGAGGTCAAGGTTAAAATTGTTCGAACAGATAATGCAAATGAGCTGGGTGTATCTATGCAGGCAAGTTGTTCTTCTCACAACAAGGTATAATACACCAGACTACTTGTGCATACACACCACAACAGAATGCGGTAGTAGAAAGAAAACATCGATACCTCCTTGAAACTGCAAGAGCTATATATTTCCAATCCGGTCTTCCACTCGAATATTGGGGGGTGGGAATGTATTCTTCATGCAACATATTTGATCAACAGACTCCCGACTAAAGCTTTAAATGGAAAGACCCCATATGAGATACTATACAAACAAAAACTTTGTATGATAGTATCAAACCCTTTGGGTGCCTTTGTTACAAGAGCATTATTCACAACAGAGGAGGAAAATTCAATCCAAAGGGGGAAGCATGTATTTATCTCGGAGTAGACCCAAGGAAAAAGGGCCACAAGGTAATGAGCATAAAGATTATCACGTGGAAGTAAGTCGTGACGTTAAATTCCATACTACCACATTTCCCTTCAAGGATGGAATTGAACGCTACATGGATCATGCACAACACCATACTAGCGATAATCAGAATATAGCATATTTTGATGAAGACGTTAATCATCCAGAGTCTGAGCAAGACGCTCACGAAGAGCCTGCTATACAAGAGCAAATATAATACATCAAGAGATTCGACGGTCAACACGGGAAAGTCATAGGCCTCGTTACCTTGAAGATTATGTTTGCAATATTTTTCAGAGGTTCTAGACGAACGAGTTTAACAACAATAGAGGGGATACCACTACTGTCATATCCAACCTTGGCAGTTAAAACCGATATCACACCTACCAAGTCAATTGCTCTACTATCCACGAGTCTTATGCCATAAACAAGATCGTGGATATGAAGGAACCAAGTACCTACAAAGAGGCAGCCGTCCATGACCATTGGAGACAAGCAATGCATGAAGAATTACAAGCACTTGAACGAAACAATACTTGGGATGTTGTGAACTTACCTAAAGGCAAAAAATTGATTGGATGCAAATGGGTATACAAAGTCAAACTCAAATCTGATGGCACGTTAGAACGTTACAAGCACGGTTGGTTGCAAAGGGCTTTACTCAACGACATGGGTTGGACTACAATGAAACCTTTTCTCCAGTAGTCAAACTCACTACAATACGGGCCCTTATTACAGTCGCTCTAAACCAAGGATGGGTGATTAATCAGTTAGATGTCAACAATGCTTTCCTACATGGCGATCTTGATGAAGAAGTTTATATGAGGATTCCACACGGTTTAGACATACAAGGACACAACAAAGCTTGTCGCCTTAAGAAGTTTGTATGGTCTCAAACAAGCTTCTCGACAGTGGTTTTCCAAATTGGCAAGCTTTCTTCATACTCTCAATTTCACACAATCCAAGAATGACTATTCATTGTTCGTTAGGGAAAACAACCGAGGAAGTGTTTCATTGCCGTTTATGTTGACGACATGTTGGTTGTTGGTACAAATCAAAGTGAGGTCGATGACATCAAAAGAGCGCTAGATCTCAACTTCAAGATTAAAGACCTTGGGGAACTACATTATTTCTTGGGTATAGAGTTTATACCCACAGGCAGCGGATATGTTTTATCACAGAGAAAGTTTTGTATGGACTTAGTCGACGAGTATGGTTGTCACAATCTCAAGGATGCGCAAGGACCCATGCATGTGGGTAAACAACTTTTGCTACATGATGGCACACCACTCGATGATCCCATACAGTATCGACGGTTGGTTGGCAAACTGAATTATTTGTCCAACACACGACCAGACATCAGTTTTACAGTTCAAGTTCTAAGTCAGTTCATGCAACGCCCGACTGACGCACACATGCAGGCAGCATTACATGCTCTCAGCTACGTCAAAGGTACCATGAATTATGGTATTGTATTGACAAGCAGCAAGAACTCTAAACTTGATCTCCTGGCGTATTGCGATTCGGATTGGGCAGCATGTCCAAATACAAGAAAATCCGTCTCCGGATATTACATTTTCTTGGGAGATAGTCCAATCTCATGGAAAACAAAGAACAGAGCTCTATCTCTCTTTCTAGTACTGAAGCAGAATATCGATCTTTACGACGAGTTACCGCAGAACTCACTTGGTTGACTCGATTATTACATGAGTTTGGTGTCACCAATATCACTCCTATTCCAGTCAAGTGTGATAATCAGTCAGCTATCCATATAGCACGCAATCCTGTCTTCCATGAGAGGACAAAACACATTGAGATTGACTGTCATTTTGTACGAGACAAGATACAGCAAGGACTTGTCGACGTCGTTTATACTCACACCACGACACAATTAGCAGACATGATGACTAAAGCATTACCAGGCACAAGATACAGAGAACAGTTACAACGGATAGGAATGCACAATTCCAGTACGCACAAGCCTAGGCAATTCGAATTACCTACGGCTTGAGGGGGGGGGGGGGGGGGTATTGGACTATTGTGGGTATATTGGGTCTTATTTCCATGGCCATTATTTCTCAGCCCATAAGATAATAATGTTAGATAGATGATATTTATCTATACTAGTTTTAGTTAGATGACATATTTATCTTTACTTTTATCTCTAACATTATATGTATATATATGTTATATCCGTGTATAGGGTTGTACGATACGCATATGAATTAATCAAATACACTTCATTAAACTCTCATTCTCTTCTAATACCGTCATTAAGTTCTAATAGCACTCCAGCGGATAAGTAAACTCAGGCAACCATGAGAGAGTTATGGTGTTTGACGGTGGTGGTGATAAGCTCAGAAATTTGTACAACTAAACCATGGCTCTATAGTGTTGAAAGCAAGCTGGAACAAAGGCATCGTATGTGTGTATTCTATATCTGTTTTTTTTTATGACCTGTCCCGTAGGAAATGATGTTTATATAGATGAAAGTTAGACGGGATAAGAGGCTGAAGATCATGAAAGCTAAACAAACTTTTAATTTTGAAAATAAATAGAATTTAGTTAAAAGAAAAATGAGGGATGAGATTCACTTAAATCAAAAATGTAAAAAAAACCTACCTAAAAGAAAAGGTTAGATAACAAAGACGTTACCAACATTTTGTGTGTGTTTTTTTTTAATTTTTAATTTTTTTTTGGTCTTTCAATATTCTCCTTTAAAATGAAGAATAAATAAAAAAGAACTGGAAAGGATAATCAAATAAACTAAGTTTGGTGAAAAAATAAGGTATCACCACACAAATAAAATAGAAACTAAAACAAAGACGTCCAAAACAAATCTTAACAAATCATTTTTTTCTTTTTTTTTGGATTTTGAATGTTGAAAACAATTAAATAAACGGATGACTAGAAGAATAAGGGACGAATGCTAAAAAGAATGGAAGATGGTCATACAAATCCTAACTGACAATATTTTTGTTTCAGTTTGACCACAAAAACAAAATAAAACGGATGATTAAAAAAAAGAGCAAGAAAGGAAGAATTTCAAAAACGTTAGTAGAATTTTTTGAATTTTTTTTAAAAGAAAGTCAAGAGGAAACTAAATTATGCTAGAAATAAGGGAAAAGAAATATGAAAAAAAAGTAAAAATGATCTAAAAAAAAGGGGTTAAATAGCTAACAGTAAGACGTGGTTGTTTTTTTCCAATATTCACGTGTAAAGAATTTTGAAATTGGTTTGTTATTTTTGGGAAATAAATTACTTGTAAAAAAAATGAAAGAAGAAGATGCAATTTTAGAAAATAGAAAAGAAAAATCATTATGCAGAAAATTGAACATAACAACTACTTGATGTAAAAAAAAATGTTTGTTCTTAACCTTGAACCATCAACCTCTAAACCTTCTTCACCTCATTCACCACTACGCCAAATACAACTTCCTATTTCTTGTACCATCTTTCTCAGTTTTCATGATATTACAATTCATAACTTACCACCTTAAGCCCCTATTTTCTCCAAAACAGAAGATTGGATGAAAATGACAATTTTACCCTTAGCCATGCACCGACTCTAGAAAAACCTTGTTTATGTTTAAAAGAGGGTAAAGATTTTGGGGATAACACTGGTACTGCTCGAATTAGCATTGGAAATGGTGCTATGCTTCCTATATCTAAAAATGGGTCATCGGTCTTGCGTTCTAGTTCTCGTAATTTCCTTCTTAACAATGTTTTGGTATCCCCTACTATACTAAAAACTTGCTATCCATACGTCAATTTACTAAAGACAATGACTGTAGTATTGATTTTTTTCCTTCTCGTGTTTGTGTTAAGGATCTTCGTACGAAGACGCCACTTCTCATCTCCACTAGCACAAATGGTTTGGATCCTCTTCATGGACCATCCACAACAACCTCTCATTCGGCTCTCATTGCTACACGAGTTAACGTCTCAACCTGGCATCGACGTTTAGGCCATGCTAGCTCTAGAATAGTTTCTTATCCTTTTCACAACTCTTTCATAAGTTGTAATAAGTCTGATCAGTTGGACACATGTGTCTATCATGCTTGTCAATTAGGAAAGCATGTTCCTTTGTCATTTGATCATTCTACATCATATAAAACATTTTCTTTTGAACTAATACATTCGGACATCTGGGTTTCTCTTATTGCTTCTCATTCTGGCTTCCGATATTTCATTACTTTTCTTGATGATTTTTCACATTATTCTTGGGTGTTTCCTCTTAAACACAAGTCCGATGCTTTTGTTACCTTTCAAAATTTCCATGCTTATGTTCGAAACCAGTTCAACACCACCATTAAACAATTTCAGTGTGATAATGGAGATGAATATCAGAATAAGGCCTTCACTTCATTTTTTCAAAAATATGGTATCCAAGCTCGTTTTACTTGCCCATATACATCTCAACAGAATGAAAAGGTTGAGAGGTTGAATCGTAATCTTGGAAATATCATTCAAACTCTTCTCTTCCAAGCCTCCATGACACCTCTTTTCTAGGTTGAAGCGATTTATACTGCTTGTCATACTCTTAACTTGTTACCTATATCACTGTTATCTTATAAATCTCCTCATAAGATGTTTTACGGTTCTCCACCTATTTATACTCATCTTCGAGTTTTTGGCTGTGCATGTTATCCTGATGTGTTGCTCAAGCTCCGCATAAGCTGTCACCCCGTTCTTCATTGTGTGTTTCATTGGCTATCCATCCGATCACAAAGGATATCGCTGTTATGATTTGGCTACTAGGAAAGTGATTATCTCGCATCATGTTACATTTGATGAGACTTCTTTTCCCTTTGCTCAGAAATTTGTACAAGTGCCTTCTTCTTCTTCTTGTAGTTCTTTTCAATCGCCTTTATCTTTTGTCCCTCCTGGTTTACTATCTAGAGCAAAACATGTGCTTTCATCGCCTCATTCTCCTCGTGCACCTCCCATTTTGTCCTCTTCGTCATCCCTACCTTCTTCCTCCCATGCAACTCCCTAAACTAGTCATCCCACCTCCTCCACGCCTACCATTGTTGTTGTTCCATAGGCTGCCCTTACACCACATAATGCAACTTCACAACAAAATGAATCCTTCCCACAGAATGTCCCTCCACCAGAGAATGACTCTCCACCACTAAATGACCCTTCACCACCGAATGACTCTCCACCTTCAAAATGACCTTTCCTCACAAGATGCCCAACACATCCCATGCTAAACCTCAACATCCTATGATTACTAGATCTAAGACCGGTATTCGGAAACCCAATTCTATTTATTCGTTGCATGGTATTATTGCTAATGCTTTACCGCAGGAACCCAAGACAATCAAGGAAGCTTTGCAGGATCCTATATGGTTTCAAGCTATGCAAGAGGAATTAGAGGCTCTACAACAAAATACCACTTGGACACTTGTTCTCGTCCTCCTGGTGTAAATGTTATTGGCTCCAAATGGATTTTTAAAACCAAACAAAAGGCTGATGGTTCCTTTGAACGGTGCAAGGCACGACTTGTTACTCAAGGTTTCAACTAACAACTAGGAGTAGACTGTGGTGATACATACAGTCCTATGGTTAAGCCCACTACTATTCACAATGTTCTTTCTTTAGCCCTGTCTCGTGGTTGGCCTATGCGTCAACTTGACGTTAAAATTGCATTTCTTAATGGTACTTTGGCAGAGTCCGTTTACTTAAAGTAGCCTCCTGGGTTTGTAAGTACTCAGCATCTGTCATATGTCTACAAGTTGCATAAAGCTTTGTATGGGTTGAAGCAGGCTCCTCGGGCTTGGTATCTACGCTTTACTACATTTCTTTGTACATGTGGTTTTATCAAGAGTCGTGTAGACTCTTCTATGTTGATTTTACGGCGTGGGTCACATATGGTTATTCTCCTACTTTATGTGGACGATATTGTTCTCACCACATCTTCTACTACTTTTCTCCACTCTATCATTTCTCTACTTCAATCTAAATTTGTTATTACTGATCTTGGGGATGTTCATTATTTCTAGGTGTTCCTGTAGCTTGGACTTCCAGCGGATCATTTTTATCTTAGGGGAAGTACATGAAAGATCTTAATGATCAGTGTGCCATGGGTTCGGCTAATCCAGTTTCTACCCCCGTTGACACTAAGTTTAAGCTTTCTTTAAATGATGGCGATTTACTTTCTGATGCTACAAAATACAGGAGTATTGTTGGTGCTCCTCAATATTTAACATTTACTAGACTTGATATTGTGTTTGCAGTTCAACAAGTTTGTTTGTTCATGCATGCTCCATGCACTAGTCATATGTAGGATGTTAAGCGCATTCTGCGCTATCTCCGTGGTACTCTTGATCATGGGATTCTTCTTCGTCTGGGCCCTCTTGATAAGATGGTAGCCTATTCTGATGTAGATTGGACCAGTTGCCCTCGTCGATCCACTTCAGGGTATTTGTATGTTCTTAGGCCCTAATCTGATTTTGTGGTCTTCTAAAAGACAAACACTGCTTCTCGGTCCAGTGCTGAAGCTAAGTATCGCGCTGTTGCAAATGATGTTTTCTGAAGTGATATCCATTAATTCGTTAGTGTCTGAATTAGGACACCAAGTATATGGTACACACTTGTGTTTTGCGACAATGTTAATGCTATATTCTTGGCATCTAATCCTGTGCAGACACAACATACCAAGCATGTTGAGATTGACTTGCATTCGAGAAAAGTTACTACCGGTGCAATTTGGGTCTTCAAGTTCCATCTTCGTTGCAGTTGGCTGATATCATGATTAAGGGTATTCCGCCTATATTGTTTAAGGAGTTTCGATCCAATCTGAATGTTTGTTCTTCTATCCTTCAAATTGCAGGGGGATGTTAGCGTATATATCTATTATATTGTTATATGTATATCTTGTATATTTAGTATATTGAGATTCTAGAAGAATATTTTGTACATATATCTATAAATACTCCTTAATATCAATAGAGCAAGGAATCCAGCCTATTCTTTTACATTCCCTGGGCAAAAGATCGTAATACCCCTAATGACTTTTTAAACTACAACCATATGCGGAAAACAACACATATTGTTGTCTTCTTCTTCATCTTCGACTGTCATTAACTCAATTCAAAAAAAGATTACCAGTCACGGTGAGGGGATCAATGAGATGTTAATCTGCTCCAGGATTCGATGGGAGTGCAGGAAACAGTTCAAAGACCTTGGCGCTAGGGTATACAGTGGCTTCAGGACACATGTAAAAAATCTATTAGAGGATTAAAAAAATAAAGATTAAATAATACCCCTGCGCGTGTGCATTTCTCCTTTCTACCTTTGTGAATGTGGGCATAAGAGAGAGAAACAATATTTTTTCAAAATGTTATAACTTACAAAATATAAGTGCAAAAGTAAAAA